>CAKAOH010040734.1:19729-47513 GCA_916701665.1 Sebastiscus tertius | reverse complement strand
ATGGAGCTGACCATGGATGGAGAAAGAGAACGGAGCTGACGGGAGAGCTAGAGACCACCTTGGAGAAGTTAGAGGAAGTAGACACTACGTCCGGTTTTCAAAATAAGGGAACTGTATATACAAAATACATCTATGGAAATCAGATTGATTAGATTATATTCACCAGAAGTATAAAACATTACATGTCCCTTATATATTAAAAATAAAATCCCACTAATCTGTGAGGGAAATGTCTTTATTCTTTGATTTTTGGGTTGCTGGATAATAAATAATTCCTGACAATGACTGATATATTTGACTTCAGGACATCTCTGACTACATACATGCTGAAAATCAAACATTTTAACTGGATTCATTTAGAGATTTTCCAAAGTAAAAGTCCCTAGAAGTGTATGACTCAGCTTCTCCCCCGTGGTCTAGTGGTAATAAAGTAATATCGTATCGTGATAGTATCGAAGTGGGAGAAAGGTGGATCGTGTATTTCCATTCACTACTGTTACTTTGAATAATGTCTAAAAACTGGATATTTAATAATTAATAATGATTTTCAATGCTGCTGCAGGAGAGGCAACTCAACAACCCACAACCTCATCATCCACTTCAATGGGAAGCGTCTCTCGGACAACACGAGGAAGCCGAGTCACCTCCGTCAAACCGAGACCAGAGACCAACGCCTCCACCCGAACCACGACGGTGACCTCGCAGGTGACGGCTGACTCTGAATCTGAGGAGGAGCGGCAGGAGAAGTCGGAAACAGCAGATGAAACCCCGTGTGTGGAAGACGAGCTGGCAGCCAGCTCGCAGGAGAAAGACACAGATGGTAGAGTTTGTATTTAAAATATATAAATATACAAGCTGTGTTCTTTTCCTACCTTCTCTCTTCTTTTCTTCTAATTCCCCATCAAGGAGCCGTCTGCCTCCCCCCATCTGGCCCTCTTCGCTCTTCACTGACTTGCCAGGTTAAATGAAATCTGAATTAAAAAGGAATACATTAAGCAGGTTTCTCTCAAGGGTTCAGTAAAGTTAATTATATTTAAAAAGGAGGTATAGAAGTTAAATTGAAGGAATCTATGAGCTCTGATGACAGCCAGGAGAAACAGCAGCCTATAATGGGACATTAACAATAAGATGGATAACTAGAGCAGAAACACACCGAGTGCTAGAAAAGTCGAATCGATTGGATGTTTTCTTTCTTGGCTTGAGGCGTTTTCGTTTTGTTTTTGTAGGTTCAACGTGGTTTGGCACTAGTTTTTCCCTCAGAGTCAATGAGTGAGGAGGTTTTAAATGTCCTTCAACACAGAGTTCAACATATCCAGGGACGATTCACCTGTCTCCCGCTTCGATACTATCACGATACTTGGGTGGCGATTTGATATGTATTGCGATTTTTAAGTATTGCGATTCGATATTATGATTTATTGTGATTTACTTCTTTAACACTAGACCACGGGGAACTAGTTGAATCATATGGGTCGAGCATGTCGTCTGCAGCGGGCCTCTAAGGCATTGACCGTAGTTCACTTTCGCTGATGACTGCTACAACCGAACTCTTCTTCACTTCCGTGGAGTCAACGAGCGAGAACAGGGGCTCCGAATCAGCATGCCAAACAGCCACGCACCCCAACGACGGTGCGAGCAGCACTTCCTGGCTGCACACAGTCGGGCACTGCACTAGTTCTCCTAAATGTACCGTTTGTCTGTTGGCAGACTGGGATGTGGCTCAGAAGAGGACGGTGCCGTTCTTCGCCTGGTCCCTGCTGGAGTCCGTTGGGCTGACTGACATACAACTTCAGCCAGACAGCAAAGGTAAAACAGTATGACTCCATTTCTTACTGCTGCATGTCACTGATGGAATAAAGGTTTCTCATACATCTCTCTAAAAATCTCTCTGGCACGTTCAGTAGTTTAAAAACGTACTAACCTGCGTTTCCTTCTGCAATCTCCAAAGAATGCAGTCGCTCCTTCACCCTGTACGGCAGCGACGGGCGAGCCAGACGGGAGATGCCGGCTCTGGGTGACATGCTCCACTGCCTGACGGGCCGATGCCCACACGAGTACGAGATGTACGGCTGCTACTGCGGACAGGAGGGCGGCGGTCACCCTCAGGACCAGCTGGACAGGTCAGCGGCTGCAGGATGAGGAGCGATGACACTTATTATAGCTGATGCATGTTCTGTGTCGGCAATAATGTGTATTATGTCACAGATGAGTACGCTTGCTGTGTGTCCTCCCGCAAGTGCAAGTAGAGCACAGGAAACAACACGAGGACAGGCTCATAAAAACACCACTAGTGGACAAAAACTCCACTGGGTAGCTTTAATACTAAGCTGATTTGTCAGATGAAGTTAAGAAGGTACCTAATCGATGTTGATCATTCTTCATCAGGTGTTGCTTCTTCCATCACTGCTGCCTGAAGCAGATCAGCTCCATGGGCTGCAGGGCAGACAGGAAGCTCAATGCTCAGATCTCCTGCGAGGACGGGAAACCACGATGTGAGTACAGCAGGTCTGCTGGGAGCACAGTGACATTAATGTTTGTTACACTACAGGAGCACAGTTACATTAATGTTTGTTACACTACAGGAGCACAGTTACATTAATGTTTGTTACACCGCAGGAGCACAGTTACATTAATGTTTGTTACACCGCAGGAGCACAGTTACATTAATGTTTGTTACACTATAGGAGCACAGTTACATTAATGTTTGTTACACTACAGGAGCACAGTGACATTAATGTTTGTTACACTGCTGCCACAGCTGAGTGTTGAAGCGTGTTAATGTGGAAAAGCTTTGAGTTACGGTTCCTCTTGTGGCCGGTAGGACGTAAATGATTTCCACTAAAATTTAGACACTTAAAAATGTATTTTACTGATTTTAATCTGCGTCGTAGTGTTATGAAGATATGAAGGATTACATACGGCTCTGTTTAGAATATGTATGCCACATCCAGATTTACTTCTACTAACATCACAGGGGTATCATCACTTCACTAATGTCAAAACAGTCTTGCTTTTCTATGGGAGACTACCTGACCTTCAGATCGCTTCCACGTCTTTAAGGTCAAACATATGACGACGTGGTAGGGCCATTGTAGGTTAAAAAATAAATAAATTAAAAAAATAAAAACTTTACGAGAAAAAGAAATTGGGTATTCTGAGTCTTAAGTAGTAAATTTACAAGAATAAATACTCAAATATTTTCTGAGATTGTAAAGTCATAAATTCGCAAGGAAAGAAATTATTATTATTTTTTTTTTATTAAAGTCACAAATTTACGAGAAAAGGAACCACAACGTTTCACTTTGCAAGGTTGGATTAACCTCCTCACACTACAGATGTCATCGTTAGACGCTGCGGTAATGTGAGCCGTCGAGTGCAAACTATATTAATTATATTAGTATTTATTTATGTTAAAAAAATAACATGAAAGAAAACTAGTATCTGTATCTCCTTCGTGGTTCCTTGACCAAAAAAAAAGTTTTCCAGTAAATTCCTGATTTTAATCTCAGAGAATATTTAATTTTTTTCTTGTAAATTTGTGAGTTTTTTCTCTTAGATTTGTGACTTTAATTTCAAAGAATATCTGATTTTTTTCTCGTACAGGTACGACTTTAATCTCAGAGTTTTTTTCTCATAATATTATGCCCCCTATTTGATTTGTTTTTATTTCACAATGGCCCCATAACATGGCCGCAATAGTATGCCGTCGTACGAAGATAAACATGACTACATTCGTTCTTCATCGTTAACCTGGCGTTAATCAGTCTCGTCTCCTCCTCAGGTCACGGCGTCAGCGTATGCGACAAGCTGCAGTGTGTGTGTGATAAAACGACTGCAGAGTGTATGGCAGCGGCCCGTTTTAACCACAGCCTGCCGCCGCAGCACTGCCACGGCCCCGGGCCTCCCTGCCGCCGGGCCAGCAGACCCCCCAAACCACAGCTTTCCCCTCAGTCCAGCGAGGAGAGCGAGGAGGAGGAGGAGGAGGAGCAGGGAGGGAACTCTGACACGATTATTATGGATGATCAGAAACCTGCCGGCACGTCAACGGATACAAACACACCGCCGCCACGCCAAGTTCAAAACAGGTGAGAAGAGATATATATATATACATATAGTTTTTTTACACATTTTGACAGACTTGATTGATGCTCAGTTAAACACAAAAACACTGTCTGTCTGCAGTGATGAAAGCTCGGACCTGAAGGACGAAGAGAAGTCAAAGAATCCTCCGACTGGCAGCTCCACACATCCTCCTCCTCTTCCTCCTCCTCCTCCTCATCTCTCCAGTGAGGAGAGCAGAGAGCCACCGACACACAGCGGGATTCAAACCCACAACCACAGGCCGAGTGCAGGGCAGAGCCAAGGGCACCGTCCAGCAGGGAGACCAGGAGAGACCGGGGTGAAAGAGGAGGAGGAGGAAGGAAGAGGAGGAGGAGGGGGGAGGAGAAGAGGAGGAAGAGGAGAAAGAGGAGGAGGAGAGAAACTAGAAGCGAATGTTTTGCTTTTCAAAGGCGGCTTTTGGGGAATAATTGTTTAAAGATGATTGAATTTATGAAATAAACTGAATAAAAGCAAACATTGGTGTGTTGCATCCTTCAAAAGAGAACTACCAGTAATGAAAAGACATCACAGCCGGTATTGATAGAAACAGTTTATTTTAGTCTTGAACATCAATCTCAACACAGTTTACTGTTAAATAGCGGCTTAATGAAGCGCTGAGGCTCTGCTGCCACTGGAGGAAATCATTTGACTACGTAGGCTTGTTGGTTCCACACATTTTCTGTCTTAATAGTTTACCCAAATAAATGTAGAAAGACTTTAAAAGTGAAGGAATTTCCAAACACATTAGCGCTGGAATCATTTTGTCAGAAAATAAATACATTTTTCAAGCAAACATGTTTAATATTTTCTGAGGATTTGCTGCTTCTTTGTTTTATATATTTGAAAATTTAATATCTTCGGGTTTTAAACTGTTGGCGGGACAAAACTAAATATTTAAAGATGTCACCTCAGACTTTTTAAACATTTTATTGACTAAAAAAATCAATTGATTAATGACAAAAACAAAGGATACAGTAGATTGTTCACTACAAACTAGTGAAAATGTGTCTAACTCAACTATTTTTGCAGACTTTGTCATTTCTGATTAAACTGGGGCTGTCAATCGATTATGTCCACAGTTAATTGTGATTAATTGCACATATTTTATCCATTCTAAATGAACCTTAAAGGGAGATTTGTCAAGTATTTAATCCTCTTATCAACATGGGAGTGGACAAATCTGCTGCTTTATGTAAATATATGTATATATTTATTATTGTAAATCAATTAACAACACAACACAAAGACAGATATTGTCCAGAAACCCTCACAGGTTCTGCATTTAGCAGAAAACAATATGCTCAGAAGTTGTACTATATCGTTCAACATACTTTTGTGTATAATAAACAGTAGAATGAATCTTTTCGGACGCACTGAGCTGTAATTTACGTCGTCAACTTCCTGAGAGCCTCCTTGCCGGTTGGAGACGTGTAACCATGGTAACCCGTGCCAACCTCATGTGACCCAAACGACGGTTTGTGAGAATCAAAGTCTGACTTAATTTAAAATTTATATTACACCTAGCAAAGTGAAATCAACGTCTGTTATGAACGTTGTCGTTACTACCGCATTGCATTGTGGGATATTTATGCCACCGTAGTGTCCATGCTGTAATATTTAACCGCAAGTAGGATGCAATTTGTGGTACTGTTGGTTTCGGACATATCTCACATGCTGTTTTAGCGAATTAAATAGCTGATAATTGGTATGGAATTTCGGACGCAAACCATATTGATTATCATAAAGTGGGCGTGTCTGTAAAGGGGAGACTCGTGGGTACCCATAGAACACATTTACATTCACTGATCTGGAGGTCAGAGGTCAAGGGACCCCTTTGAAAATGACCATGCCAGTTTTTCCTCGCCAAAATTTAGCGTAAGTTCGTAGCATTATTTATCCTCCTTCATGATAAGCTAGTCTGACCTGGTTGTACCGATGGATTCATCAGGTTTTCTAGTTTCATATTAAATCATTATATCATATATTTTTCATGTTCTTCACTCTAGTTTTAAAACTGAGCCGCTACAAAGATATTATTGGTGTTAAAACGAATTTGCGTTGTTAGTATTTAGTTGTTGTTTTACTCATAAGAAGGAATATTGTTTGATTTATTATTCTAAATGTTTACTTTATTTAATTATTTTGCTAGTTATTTGTTTAGTTGAACTATTTTCTTGTTTAGTATATTTTGTTTTTTGCATGATTAGTATTTTGTTTATGAATTGGATAACGCTGTGGGAACATGCGGGCCTTTAGGTAGGTAGACCAGCATGCAGGCTCTTCTGGTAGTAAAGGTTGCTGACCTCTGCACTAGATGAAACAGTTTAAACAAATATCTCTGTAAATTTAGGCCCTTGTTTTAGCAGATGTGGAACCGTTGAGAACCTGCAGCGGGAGCAGAACCTCAGAACCTGCAGCGCTGTCTAGTGGTTTAAAATCATCATCAGTGTGTGTGTGTGTGTGTTTGAAACGAAAGCCAAGCTTTAGCTGTGTTGTCACTGTGAAGGCCGAACACAGACGTGACACCTCTTTTAGCTCTAAAACTGGCACAAAAAATACAAACTGTTGCATCACAAACATACGAAAACATCATCAGAAGCTCCGTTTTGTTCTGTTTTATGCAGCTGAAAAAAGTCCGTCATGAAGAGTGAAGGAAAAGTTCATCACGTTGATATTCATTTATATTTATATATTTTTTTTTGTGTGTTTCCAGCATTCTGAAGTAAGGCAGGTCAGCAGTGAAATGATTTCACCCCTTTTACAGATTAGTAAGACTCGATATGCTGACTTCAGTCACCAGTCAGGAGGGACTTTTCACAGGTTTTTCACACAACAGTTATTTCTTGAATACAACATTTCACAAACTGAACATTTGTGGGGGGGGGGAACAACACCTCTGATGATCACGTCGTACCACACACTGATCTGTGCTGATTCATTCTTGCTATAGTACCAAGTACACAGTGATCAAAAGTGCAAACAGCATATTTCATTCTGACGGTTATTTATTATCGGTTTCATTTGAATACATCTGCCGTCGCTATTCAAAATCTAAATCTTATTAAATATACTTTATCAAAAAAGAAAAGCAGAGACGACGTCGTTCACAGACTGATTGATTCCTGCATCCAGCTGAGACTCTAATCTAAACTTGATTTATCGGTCAGCTTTCACTAGAAGTTGCAGCTTCAGGTCCAGATTCACCCGACTAGATCTCACACCGCTCTGTTCATTATTACTTTAAACATTTCACCGTCCTGCAGCTTCAAACTATATCGATGATGCAACATTATTATTGTTTGTCTTATTTCTATTTGGGGGATAATACTGCTCTAAATTTTGGAAATACAGCCAAACAGTGTAGAAGAAAAGAGGTGAAACTCTGCTGCTTTTTTGACAACAGCCGCTAGATGGCGCTGCGGTAGAGACATCTGTAAATCAGAGTACTTCCTAGTACGAACACTTAAATATCCCTCATTTAAATCACGATGTCCTAAAAGTAGTAAAATTAGTAATATCTGAATCCAGAGTTATTTTCCTCGCCATGATGAACGTGCATCAGACCCACGGCGGGACCGCACCGCCCGGCACGCTCATAGGACATATTCGGTTCTGCCAGCTGCCTGCTAGCTGTATGCGGCTGTAATAATGGATATATTGGCTGTAATTCATCACTTTTATTATCTTCTAATACTCCCGTGGGCTGTGTGCTGTCAGCCTGTACCGTGGTGGATGTATTAACGTCTCTGCTCCCAAATAACCGGCTATCTACCAGTAGCTAGTAGTGCCAGTAGCTCTCTTGTACTTCCATGGTCTGTGGTCTATTGGACCCTCTTCTACATCCATGGTCTGTAATAGAGACATTAAATATGAAAATGGAATAGAAATAATTTAGTTTTACTTGTTATAATTTACGTTTTATTGGCGTCCGGTAGTCGCTTTCAGTCCAAAATGGCGGAAGCGTAGCTCTGCGGTTGGGCGCTGACGTTTCAATGAATGGAACGAACAACTGACTTTCACTTCTCATCAATATACGTTCTTTGCTACGGCTCCCATCATCTGAGTAAACAGGAAGTACAATGTTAGCATGGAGTCAGTGAGTTATCTGTGGGCCATGACCCCATGGATGTGCAAACAGCTGTCACTGGATTTACATTTCAACGTCTTAAAGTCCTGTAATTGCCTCCATTAACCGTGTGCCACAGACGCTGCTGCTCCAACGGCTGACCGTGTCGATAAGACGGCGCCTCACAGTTTGAAAACCATCGATTGACTTTTCTATCGTGTGTCAGACGAACAGAAGAAGATCTGTCTGATTATACGACGAGCTTCACACTTTGGAAACTAGATTCTTTTCTATGCTTTTTAAAAACCTAAATGTCTCTAGGCTTCAGATCGATAACGCTGTCGTTATAAACAGATTTAAATCAGAACACTGCTGCTGGTGCATCATGAATTAAAGGTGGAAGCCGTTCGATGTGAAGTGATGGAGGTCTTTTAGGAGGTTTGTTTCTGTCTAAATCTGAAATACTGACATTTCTCGGTGAAACAGAATTAAAACTAAAAGTCACAAGAAAATATGTAAAACTGCAAATTGTCATTGCACTAATAACTGAAGTGAATCTGGAGCTGGATCTTCTCCTCTTCTCCAGCAGAACGATTTCACATGTCAAACTTTGCTGAAGCTGCAACTTCAACATCGAGCTGCTAACGTTAGCGCTGATTTCCTCTCTGTAGTATGCAAAAATAACTGACATCATCTGACTAGAGATATAATATTCATTAATCTTTCAGCATATATTGAAATGATATAATGGATTCTACAATAGAAGAAAAAAAAGAATCAAGTAACATTTGCAGACCATTTCTCCCGCTTTGATAAGAACTGCACGATCCCATTGAAACCCTGAACCGTCGACTTCATTAGTAAACAACAACAACAACAACAACATCATAATGATAAAGAGCATTTTGTCTTCGTCCTGATAAATGTGATCGACAAGAATACCAAGTCTCCCAATCTCTAAAATCTCTACCAGGCAACGATTCGACGACACGCGATGCATAAAATGTACAAAAATATATATGATATATACTGCTATAATGACACATTCGTAAAAGGAAGTGATCACGTATCATCCAGCCACATCCAACCAAACTAAAATCAGAGACGTGTTCGCACTCCGCTGGCTCGTTTTTCATCAGTTTGAAGAAACATTTCAGGATGCAGTCGATGAAATAACACGTTTAGATGGATTTATATTCCCGACGTGATATTAAGATATCATGCAGTTAGTTTGTATAATGAATGTTTTTTTTTTTTTTTTTTTTTTTTTAGTAGAGCTAAATGATACTATGATATTAAATCATTTAAAGCTAGATAAAATCACTTTAATGCATCAGGAGGATATTGTTTTTATACAGACGTATGTTTCTTTGAGGCTCCTAGACCCTGTCTTTTCTTTCAAAAGTGTACAAACTCGACAAGTAAACTATCTTTTTAGCAAATACTCACATTAGCTGGTTTATTCCAAACATCGGCAGCCATTTTTGGAGTTAAAGGTCCCATATCGTGCTCATTTTCAGGTTCATACTTGTATTTTGGGTTTCTACTAGAACATGTTTACATGCTGTAATGTTAAAAATATACCTTTATTTTCCTCATACTGTCTGTCTGAATATACCTGTATTCACCCCTCTGTCTGAAACGCTCCGTTTTAGTGCATTTCAATGGAATTGCGTTGCTAGGCAACAGCTTGGGTCCATGTTTACTTCCTGTCAGCTGATGTTATTCACATCCACTGCAACAGATAATAAACTGGGACACATTTAGAATGCTTACGTTTAAAACCGTGTAATGGTCTAAATATTGCAGATTTGTGACATCACAAATGGACAGAAATCCTAACAGCTTGTTTCTAAAGCTCAGTTTCAGAATGTGTGCTGTGTGTATTTCTCCGTATATTGAGCGTTTTGATTGTTTAACAGTATTTATTTAGAACTTAAACCTGCTTTATAATATAAAAGACATGAAAATGTCACTTTTTACAATATGGGACCTTTAAACCTGAAATTACGCTGCAATCTGGATAACAATATCTGATCACTGGAATTCACATTCACCCCCACGTTATAACCTAGCAACGACACGATTGACTTTCACTTCTTGGCAATATACAGTGCGTTCTTTGGCGAGCCTCTGCCACCTACAGTTACCCATAACACCCTTCTTTGCACAGATGTTTATGTGCATCTTCACAAAAGCCCAGACTGCTGGTTAAACTCCATCTGCTGGTGATCGAAAGCTCCAGAAAAGCTGCTAAATGAACTTTGAGATTGATTTCTGCAGCTTTAAGTGGACAACAAGAGCCAGTGGAGAAGCTTGTTAGCACTAATGCTGCCACCTGATCACATGACCCTCAGGGTGCTTTCACATCAGGGACCTGGGCCCAGATCCGAGTACACTTAGTCCCCAGAGTCCGGTTCGTTTGATTAGTGTGAACGCTCCGTACCGTACTCGGACAACGGTTCGTCGATCCGTACTCGAGTCCACTTGAAAAAGAGGTCTGGAGTACGGATCATGTGGACTCGGGTACGGTTCACATCAGGTGTGAAAGCCGACCATAACCGCATCACGGAAGTGGACCGCTATTTAACGCGAGTGACGTTAGCAGTCAGCGAGTAGTTGTGAAAGTGGAGGGCTTTTTTCAACGCCGCCGGTCTCCTCCGATCATCTGTATCTGCACGCAGAACGCACCGATCTCATCCTCCGAACTGTACGAGCTGTGGGTGATGAAGCAGGAAGGCCGGCGAGAGGTTCCTTCAAATATAGCTCAGCGAGCAGAGAGAGAGAGAGAGACAGCGGGGGGGAAACAACGTGTAGAGTCGGCATATTTTCACATCAAACTCGGTGAAATAAGAGTTTTTATTTTGGCCAAACCAGAGCTGTTGATTGTTGGAGAGAGGAACGACGACACTTTAGGTGAGTTTTATTTTGTTTCTGTTCAGTCTGAATGTAGTGTTTGAAGATGCTCCGCCACGAGAACAGCTGATCGCAACATAAACAAAAACACACGTGGGCGATGACGTGGTGTACTCGGATACGGAACCACTTCACTAATGTGAAAGCTGAGTGGAGATCGTACCTAATGTGAAAACGCCCTCAGCTTGTATGCTGTTTCAGTCCCAAAGCCAAGTTGCTGTACGGACTCTATTCATTTCCTTTTACAACCTGTGGAGATGTCATTTCCACCGGCTGAGATCTGATCCCAACGTGAGCCCGACCGGCTCCACATGCTGCATTAACCTGCATGTTTCACTGATCCAGAGGCAGATTGTATGTGAGTCAATACCAGGCAGAGTCAGAAGCTGCTTCGCCGTCAGTCTGGCTTCTGAGGAGATAAACTACCAAAGTTGTGTCATGTATCAGGCTCATGTTGGTGATTTCAAACGAAACTCGACAACCTTTAACGTACCGACACCATCTGAAACGTACAAACTGCCTCAACAGTTTCCTCCTCGTCTTCTCTTTCATTCACTTTCACAGCTTATTTCTTCGTCGTTCACCGTCTAATTCTGTACAACTCGAAACAGAGAAAAGGTACAAGCGGAACAAGCCGGACCGGACGACTCCACAAACTAGATATAGCTTAGTCTTCTGAGGAAACACGTAAAATGAACCCTGACAGGATGCATCGCCCTGCTGTACATTATCTGCTTATTACACGGCTACCTACTTTAGAAATCAAGAATTTGACACAAAAACGGTCCTCCCGAGTCCGACATCAGAACTGTGCCCATAGCAACAGTCCGCTATACATAGCAACGGTCCATTATCCATAGCAACGGTCCGCTATACATAGCAACGGTCCATTATCCATAGCAACGGTCCGCTATACATAGCAACGGTCCGTTATCCATAGCAACGGTCTGTTATCCATAGCAATCGTCTGTTATCCATAGCAACCGTCTGTTATCCATAGCAACCGTCTGTTATACATAGCAACGTTCTGTTATCCATAGCAACCGTCTGTTATCCATAGCAACCGTCTGTTATAAAGAAATAACAGACCGTAGAACGTCGTGATCAACCAATCAGAATCAAGTGTAATAACCCAGCCCAGTCGTATGGCAGTGCGTGAAATAGTCACGAAATTGAATATATTGATTCTTGTACATGAATTTCACATTTTTTTCATGATGGTCAGCGCGTATGCAATCCACCTAATTGTGAACCAGGAAGTATAACAAGACCGTAGAACGCCGTGATTGACCAATCAGAATCGAGTATTCAGCCAAAGTCGTGTAATAATCACAAACAAACCTGCGAGCCAAAGGACACACTGACCTTCAGCCTGGAGTAAAGCAGCAGCAGCAGCAGCAGCGGCGGCGATCTGCTCTGCACCAGCTGCTCAGACCAAACGATGGCAGCAGGTATCTGCCTCCGACTTGGAGGGATTTATTTCTTCCTACACTGAGCTCAGATCAGAGGAAAACACCGATAACCATCTGTTATTACAGATCACAGCTGCAGCAGCTCCACCAGATATGAAGGATCTCATTCCAAAAAAAATGCCTCCTGTACCCCCCCACCCCCCGTTTTCTGGAAGCAGAACATGGCCTTGTGGTAACTGTTGAAAAAAGCACAGCTGATTAAATCCTCCTCAGCGCTTTGTATCCGAGCGGCTGAAGGCGGATTCAGTGGGGAGGTTAACTTTGATGAGCTGCTGCTGCTGGTCGTCTCTTATTTTGGACTGAAACGCCCCATATGGTCGCTCGCGGGACGCCGACTCTGATAAACATCCACTCCTTTTAGAGTTTAGACATTTTGGGGATTCATGGAGCCGGAGAGGAACGACTTCTGTCTTCTTTGTGTTTGTTTAGAAGCTGCAGGTCGAACTGGAGGTGCTCAGAACAGAGTCATCGTGACGGACAAAATCAGATTCCTACAGTTGATGTCGCTGCTGGAATCCAGGAGCATCTTTGAATCAGTTTTTAGCCTGTAACTTTACATATTTCTTGTTCTTTCTTGACTAACCAGATCGGCCCGATGCGCTCGTATAATCACACTTCCAAAAACGGCCAAAAACGGCCTTTGAGGCGATGCAACTGCCAACGCCTCTACTTCTCTGATGTGGGCTTGGTGTGTCTGGACCTTTAGATCTCTGAATCGCTGTTCACATCTCTGGGAGGTTTTTCTTTCTGCTATTTTGTAGACATAACCAACCAACCAACCAACCAGAGCTTTCTTTCTTTGTCGGGTTAAGCATGGGGACGCCATCGCACCGCTTCACTGCAGCTTTCCAACATTTCAGTCTGAATATTTGACATTTTTTCAAGAGCTCTGGAACGCAACACATCTGGAGCAAAACGCAAAAAATCACCAACCATGAGCCATTTCTACTGAACAAAAGTCTCTGTGGCTCGTCTTTTAAGAGTCTCGATCAAGCAGTTCACGACTAGATAATAAGTATTGCTTTCAATTCATTCCCCCACATGACACACACAGCTGGTTGTTATCTTTAAATAAGACTGAGCAGGTTGTAACAGCCGTGCAGCAGTGAGCCTAAAACCTACCTGACAGCTAATGTTAGCGTACGTTTCTCTACCTATTTGGGACTGCACGGACACCTACACAAGAACTTGTTTAAGAGGCAGAAGAAGCTCTGCTCTGAAGAAGAAGCATCACACCTAAAATCAGACTCAAGTTTTAAACCCCGGAGCTGGAGTTTAATTTTATGTACAAGGTGTGAAGCTTTGGCTCGACCAGAGGCATGCTGGGAAGCAACATCAGATTCAGACGCTGACGTCTCAGAGAGGAAGCTGCTTCATTTCTTTTTGTTCTTCTCATACGTTTAGTTTAGTTTCAGCCAACAAAGTGCAGCAAATCAGCTGGTTCAGAGCTGCTGGAGATAATCTGCTTTAAGTTTAATTAAGGATCCAAGTATTTAAATAATCAACGGACATGTTTGGATTCAGAAGTACCGTGTTCAGAAGACTCAACTCGTCTTTATATCAAACTGATTACGTCTGTTTTGCTGCATTTTGCGTGACACCTTTATGCTGGTTGTGAATAGAAACTGGAAACCGGAGTACAGATTGTGATCGTGTCCTTCTTTCTTTTTGCATTTCAGCTATTTTTTGCGAATGTGTGTGAGTGAGTGTGTGTGTGTGTGTGTGTGTGTGTGTGTGTGTGTGTGTGTGTGTGTGTGTGATCAGTAGACACACAGGTCTGGGAACTTCATCTCGTAGACGGGGACGGACTGGTGCTGAGTGTGTCCCGATGAGATGGAAACCACTCCGGACGGGCTGGGTGGAGGCCTGGGGAGGGAGGAAGGAAGCGGGATGACCAGGAAGAGGAGGAGGAGGAGGAGGAGGAGGAAGAGGAGGAGGGTGGTGAGAGAGGGGCAAGATGTTAAATTGGGATTTCCATATCGCCAATTAGATGGAGAAACTAGTCCTAGAGCAGGGGTCAGCAACCTTTACTATCAAAAGAGTCAGTTTAGGCAAAAAAAAATCTGTCTGGAATCGCAAAACATGTGATCATCGTGATGAAGGTAACTCAGTTTATAGTCTAAGTATAGAGTATATCAGTCTAATGCAGTGAGGGACCAAGAGACAATGTACTACGGAGTATTAGGGCCACATTGAGGGAAAAAAAACATCTGAGATTTCCAGAATAAAGTCAGAATATTACGAAAATAAAGTCATAACTTTACGAGGCGCTCCGAGGAGATCAGATCCAATGAAACAAAGCGATGAAACAAAGCCATTTAAAAGTATGAAAAAAGAGGACTTACCGAATTGTAAGTTCGAAGATCTGTGCCAGCCGGTCATGCAACATGTTCGCCTGCAGAAATACAACGTTCAGAGTGAGCGAGCGTTTACAGACTCAGTGTTTTTATCATCTTCACTGTGTTTGTTCTCTCTTTGTGTTTTACCTTGGACTCGCAGTGCGCAGCGATCTCCTCAAACGGAGCTTTCTGGAACTTCTCCATCACCTGACGCCTCTTCTCCCTCTCCTGCTCCTCCAGACCTGTCGTATCTATAAGAATTATTATAATAATAATTAGAAGTCAGGTCATCACTTAGCTTCAATCCCGATTACTTTATTACTTTATGATGACGACAACACTGTGTGACACTAAGATATAATGAACTTCTGTTGAGCAGAACAGTAAAAACTAGAGCTGTCAAAGTTAACGCGATGATAACGCAAATTCAATTTAACACCACTAATTTCTTTAACGCATTAACACAGTTTAAAGAGTGAAGATACTGGTATCATATGAAACTGGAAAACCTGATGAATCCATCGGTACCAACCAGGTCAGACTAGCTGGTAGTGAAGGAGGTTAAATAACGCTCCAAACTTACGCTAAATTTTGGAGAGGAAAAACTGTCATGTCCATTTTCAAAGGGGTCCCTTGACCTCTGACCTCCAGATGTGTGAATGTAAATGGGTTCTATGGGTACCCCCGAGTCTCCCCTTTACAGACATGCCCACTTTATGATCATCACATGCAGTTTCCAATAATAAAGATTAAGGCTGTCAATCGATTAAAATATTTAATTGCAAATTAATAATTCATCCTTTATCTGTTCTAAATGAACCTTAAAGGGAGATTAGTCAAGTATTTAATCCTCTTATCAACATGGGAGTGGACAAATATGCTGCTTTATGTAAATGTATGTATATATTTATTATTGTAAATCAATTAACAACGCAGATCAATGACAGATATTGTTCAGAAACCCTCACAGGTACTGCATTTAGCATAAAACAATATGCTCCAATCAGAACATGGCAAACTGCAGCCCAACAGGCAACAACAGCTGTCAGTGTGTCAGTGTGCTGACTTGACTATGACTTGCCCCAAACTGCATGTGATTATCATAAAGTGGGCATGTCTGTAAAGGGGAGACTCGTGGGTACCCAGAGAACCCATTTACATTCACTGATCTGGAGGTCAGAGGTCAAGGGACCCCTTTGAAAATGGACATGATTGTTTTTCCTCAACAAAAATTTAGCGTACGTTTGTAGCGTTATTTAACCTCCTTCACTACCAGCTAGTCTGACCTGGTTGGTACCGATGGATTCATCAGGTTTTCTAGTTTCATATGATACCAGGATCTTCACTCTAGCTTTAAGACTGAGCTGCTACAACCTAAAAAGCAGCGTTAATGCGTTGTCATCACATTAACTTTGACAGCCCTAAACTATATACATACATTTGCATAAAGCAGCATATTTGTCCACTCCCATGTTGATTAGAGTATTAAATACTTAAATACTACTAATTTGCAATTCAATATCTGAATGGATTGAATTAAAAATATGATATTAAATGTTATAAAGAGGCCACGTGAGCTGTCAGCCGCGTCGTGACAGTCAGTACATCTTTTATAATTCACAGAGCATTTCTGTCTACTTCTACGTCAGAGGAGCTCCGGCCCTGAAGGATGACGGAGCTCTGGACGAAAAGCTGATGAAATAACTGATTTGTATTCAGGGAGACACTTTCAGCGAGTCCACAGACAGGCGACAGGGTTAGAGGCTTTAAAGAAAAACGTCTCATGAACGTGGTGAACTCACCGATGGCCTTCTTCAGGGTCTCAAACGTGATCTCCTCCGCTAGCTGGGACTGCAGAGGACATAAGAACAGAGGAAGAGGGATGAAACAAAGAGCCTCGGTCACTGCATGGAGAGACGGAGCTCTGCACAGGAGAAGTTTGGGTTCCTACTATCTTTGTCTTAGTTATGTAGATTTGTTCTAACTGGTTATGAAAATACTTGCAGATAGAAGTCTGTTGGAGTAAACGACGAAGACTACAGCAGTCTTGTTGTCATTGTTTTTGAGTGGAAGTTCTTTTGCATTTTAACAAATACAGTTACAGAGCTGTAGCTGTAGGTCGGGGTTTCTTTCACAATGACCTGTACATCATCCCTTACTCAACACTTTGGTACATACTAGATAGAATATCTCTATATTGGGTTTTATAAGTCTTGTGTGAAGGTTAGAGCTTCCTCACCTCCTCATGTACCTCTCTAGGGATGCATCGATTGCTAAATTCTGAGCCGATACCGATAATTAAAATAACAATTATATACCGATACCTTGTCTGGAAGGTTGTTGGACACGATGTCCACTTGAAGGGAGATTGTGTCCACGAAACTCTTCCTCCTGGTCAGTCGATCTTCATCTGCAGGACGAGACACAGATTAACATGTCACCTTCAGGCCCCAAAAGCAGCTTCAGATTCTGGTGTAGTGTGAGCCGGGTATAACGTTCTGCTTTGATGACGTATTTCAACGCAACAAAGGAACGAAATCCATCGGATGCTGCAGAGCGATAAACATCTCAGGTGCTTCGTCCTGCTGCAGGAG
The DNA here is from genome assembly GCA_916701665.1 of Sebastiscus tertius. Taxonomy (NCBI): domain Eukaryota; kingdom Metazoa; phylum Chordata; class Actinopteri; order Perciformes; family Sebastidae; genus Sebastiscus; species Sebastiscus tertius. The sequence goes on along the minus strand of CAKAOH010040734.1, from coordinate 30,025 downwards.
GACCTGTTTTAATCTGTATTCACCCACAATGCACTGGTGAAAATAAAAGACACAGAAGTACAGCTACTTTTTCTAACAACGCAGCGTCAAGAACTTCTGTCAGAATATAGTGACACTTTTATAAAAATAACTTTTTTCCAATAACATTTGCTCCAATCTGCAGCTTGAACTCGTCACCGTTCTGTCTGCACAGACTGTCCGGTATGATTGAGTCTTTCAGGCTCTCATTAATCCAACAATAAAGCAGCCGTTTCTGCAAAACAAGCTCAGACAGAAGCTGAAGCTCAACACAATATCAAAATGACTTTCTACACCTACAGCACCAAGCACAAACTACTCCACTCTTCAGAGTCTACATACTGTAGGTCTATAGAGCTACATGGACTCACCGTGACGTTTCCAGATGCAACGCAAAGCAAAACAGTTGTACAGATGATGAAACTGTTCTATTTGTGTAGATTTTAGGAGTATGATGCTACAGCTACACACAACAGCTATCGCTGGAAACAACAAGAAAGGATCTATCTCTAGTTGGCCAGTCATCTAAGGGTGTAGGTGGGGAGGTTTCCTGCCTTTGGATCCTGTGCAGCTCAATAGAGCGCTGCAGGGATGAGTCCTAAAACCCGGAGATGAGTTAACACTTCCTGTTCCCTCGTCTGGAAGTCAACGGGTTATTTGAATGGGTTTTAGATGCCTTAATAAGGTCTTTGAAGAGATTTTAACGTTTCGTTCTACTACAAAAAAATAAGTTTTGAAGCTTTTTAGGAGTCTTACGTGACTAAACGTCGTCACGCCGACTCGTCCTCCTTTACAGCCTCGTTGTTTATACTCGTGCTCATGTGACCGTGGTGTAGTTCATTATAGCCCAACGTTAGCTTTTTACTTCATGTGATTGTATTCACGCTTCAAAAATCCTAAAAGTGATGTTCAGATTATCTTGCCGAACAAAACGAGGAAGAATCATAAACGTTTATTTTCCGCAATAATCCAAAGGTAAAAATGCCATTGGCTTTTTGTCGAGGGAACCCGGGGGAATGCTAACTCTAAGTCATTTTTTACATTCGAAGCTTCTGAAGTTTTTAAAATGTTGTTTTTTGAAAGACTAAACGCCAACAAATATGGACTGAAGTAGAATATTTAGTTATAAAAAAACATCAATTTGTGCAACATAAAATCTAACAATCGAAATCGCAAACATTTTAATTCAAATTATGAAATAATGTATATTATATAATGTTTTGTGTTGTTCCAATAATAAATATATACATACAATACTTGACAAATCTCTCTTTAAGGAACATTTTGAACAGATAAATAATGTGCCATTAATGTGCCATTAATGGTGATGATCTATCTTAATCGATCGACAGCCCTAGTATCTACACAACTCCACAGCGGACTCGTCTACGGCTCTACTCTAGCCGGTTACCTCTGGACCTCTGCTTGCACCTGTGGAGGATTTTTCCTACTGTGTAAAGCACTGATGTTAGATGAAAGCATGACGGAGGGAAGAAAACAGAAGCACGCTGGTTGTTAGACCAAAGACGAGACAAATAACAGACACATTAATCAACCTGTTCAATTTGGTGAAAATCAAAGTGTAGTTTCACCAAACAGCGTAAAGTAGATCCTTGAAAATAATGAAATAATAACTCCTTGGCTTTGAGTTTACCTCCAAAGCTAGATTTTAAAAATGAAAGAAAATGCAGCCGATTAGACTTTTATCAGGCTATTAAATAGGCATTATCAGTCACTGTAAACCCCATAGATGTGGGTCAATAGGAGGTCAACATTCTCGTAATATTACGACTTTTTTTCTCCTGAAGTTAGGACTTTATTTTAATAATAATACGACTTTTTTTCTTGTAAAGTAATGACTTTATTTTCGTAATATTCTGACTTTTTTTCTCTTTAAGTTAGGACTTTATTTTAATAATAATACGACTTTTTTTCTTGTAAAGTTATGAATTTATTCTCGGAATTTTATGACTTTTTTTTCTCGTAATATTATGACTTTTTTCTCCTTAAGTTAGGACTTTATTCTCGGAATATTATGACTTTATTTCGCATTAAGTTAGGACTTAATTTAATAATATTATGATTTTTTTTCTTGTAAAGTAATGACTTTATTTTAAGAATATTACAACTTTTTTTCTCGTTAAGTTATGACTTTATTCTCGTAATATTCCGACTTTCTCGGTTGCTGACCCTGGTATAGACAATAAGTCACTCAATGGTGAGATTTGTGCCTGATCAGAATTGTCTTCTAATTTTAAGGTACATATTGGGGTAATTTTGCAGTAATTTCAAAGAAATTTCAAATAGGTTACTTTCTAATTATCACCTAAATCACCATGAAATCTGCGGACCTGTAAAATGAAGTGTTACCGAGAAGTTCAATTTGCTTCAACTGTTTTCGTGAAATTAAGGAGGAATATACGTTTATATGATCTACTTCCCGTCAGGTGTTTCAATAACACTGAATTGGAGAGGTTCAAATCCTCACAAACCCTCACAAACCTTTTCTGTCACACATCAGTAAAGGCTGAAAAATATGTTCAAAGCTCCGTAAAAGCTGGTCGTACCTGTGACCTGGGGAACGTACGGGATGGAGAGCCTCTCTGCGTTGTATCCCGGTCCCGCCAGACACTCGGCCATGTCGGCCGTCTGGAAGTACAGCGGTCTGTCCTCCTTGTCCAGAGATTCAGGGAGTCTGGGAAGAAGAAGAAGGAGAAGAAGGAGGAGAAGAAGGAGGAGGAGAAGGATGAAAACTAAGACCGCGATCCACCTCTTCCAACTAAATCGTCTCTAACTATTTATTGGTGATGAATCTGGTTTTTGGGAGTGTCCACGTGAATCTAGATGAAGCAGAACGGAGCTGTCTAGAAGCTCTCTCATCCACATTTAGTATTTAAAATCCCTGCAGAGGCTGATACGAGAAGGGGGGATTTAAAATCAGAAATAGATTCTGGTTCTTATAATCTCATAATCAGGTTTTATCAGCAGATGTCTGCTGATTTTGGAGCAGCTCTAGGTAAAGCTGAGAATGACTGCGGGGTGTTTTTTCTCTCTTGTGTTTCCAGGATATTTGAACACATATCAAAAAACAACAACAAGATGCCAGAATTTTCTCCGTCCTCGTCCGAGCAAATGTTAGAAGTTAGAAAGTGATCCAGACCGGTACAGCAGATGATCCCAGAGTGTGAGGGATTATGGACAGTTTCTCATGTTATCCTCTTCCTCAACAACACCAGAGCTCCGACTGCTGCAAGGAAAAGTTTTAGACTGCGACTGTACTAAAAAACTGTCCGGTGGGAGTGTTTCTAAGTCTTGATAAACAAGGCAAAAGCGAGCATGGCTCACGTAGTCCCACTCTCTACTTGACCCCATAAAGTAGGGTCAAAGGTGTTGCCCTTTCGGAACTAATGGAACGAGTTCTACTCCGGAAACGAAATTGAAGTCGAAAACAGATCACAGTTTTTGGCCAAAATTTCAAAATTTTTGGGCACCCTGGGCTTCTAACCCCCAAAAGGCACAACTACACCACACTGTCAACCATTATATCACATTTGAAGTCCCTAAGTTAAATAGTTTTAGAGATTTGCAAGCCCTGTAAGGTAATAACGGTCGTCATATGCCTACAAATGACGTAAAATTGGTTCTTCAACAGTTTTGAGTCTTAACTTGACCTGTCAGATTGATTCGGTCTCTAGAAATGTCCATAAAACTAAACCTCTAGTCTGCAAAGTAGTGGATACTTACGGACACTTGTCTCTGAAGATGTGCTCTGGGAGGAGGTACGGAGCGTCCATGGTCCTCAGCTCAATAACCTGGAGAGAGAATAACGGAAACAGAAGAATGGTTTAAGTTTAACAATCAAAAACAGCGGTGCATCGTCAGCATGTTATTCAACTTAAATGTATTCAGTCTGCAAAGCAAGAGCAAGTTTTTTACAAGAGGAACATTTTACGAAGTGGTCTCTAACATCTACCAAGAAGCTCAAGAATTATGACATTTTAAAGCAACAGAATGATGCACCTTGCTGACGTGCTGACAGAAAGGAGGGTTTGCGATCATCTGGCTCAGGAAGTTGAGGTACGCCGCCACCAACGCCATGATGCCACAGCGACTAAACATCGGCATGTTCTCATCGTTCGCCAGAGCCATGTCCTGCACAGACAAGTCAAACATCAGCAGAACACATCGACATTAATTACTCAGGAAGTGTAATGAATTACTTTACTTATTACTTGGTATCAAAAATAATTACTCATTACATTACTATATTACTTTCAATTCATTCATTTTCAGAATTTTAACCCTTTAAATGCCAGTTTCTCTCCGTCTCTGAAACATTTCTCTGATATTGTAGCTCGCTAGAGCCTCCAATCCCAGTTAGTCATCTCTAATGTTGTGATATCTGGATTCTGGCAGCCAACAACACAGCAATAGGACATTTTAGATGTGTAACTTGAGCCCACTGCTAGTGTTAGTTAGCCTCCAGTCTTTCCTTTGTTTAGCCTCCAGCTAACAGCGTGACCTCATCATGACGTCAACACATAAAGGGTATATTAATTGAAAATGAAAATCACTATTAGTTGCAGTGTAAACAAAGCAGAGCAGAAGACTACGACTATTAACAACTCATTATTCCCATCATGATTGATAATTATCAGATGACTGCAGCAACACGTTACAGACAGCGCCGGCGTGCAGTTCATCACAAATCAACCCCTCCGTGCTCGCTGTGTCACCCCGGGGTCGTTACCATGACGACGACCTTTTTAACTGACAGCGTGAGAACACAATGAAAAGAAGCAGACGCTCCTCCGGGTGACCTCTAAGGATCCAGAGGACATCGTCCGTCTCCTCTGTAAACCCTGTGTGTGTTTACTGGCATCAGCTATCGTTAGTTAATGACGTACAGAGGTGTGTGTGTGTGTGTGTGTTTAAACTTAAAAAACTTTATTAGATTTGTCACATACATACAAGTACATATATGAAATTTATGTGTCGCTTTCTGGGTCTATGTATGTCAGTTCTTCCCAGCGAAGGAACACATGGTACTACGATTGTCTGTGTATTTATATGTGTGTGTGTGTGTGTGTGTTTCGCCTCTCGTCTACAATGCTGTGACATTTCGGAGCGATGAGATCTCAGCGTGATACACAAACGAGCAGCTGGTGTGTGTGTCGGAGCGAGGGTTTTTTTCACACCTCTCTTCCGTCTCACATGTAGGAGGTTTTATTGGACCGGCGTGCGGTCTCCAGTCTAATGACATTAAGGACTCTGCGGCCGACGGTGACATCGCAGCGACACATCAATATAATAAAAATATGACACCTGACGCCACAAACACACCATCATCACATCGAGGATGCTGCAGATTAAAGCACCATCATGAGTTTTAAGAGAGTTGAGAGTTTTTACATCGTAGAGGCTCAGTTTTAAAGCTAGAGTGAAGACACTGGTATCATATGAAACTAAAAGACCCGATGAATCCATCGGTACCAACCAGGTCATACTAGCTTGTCATGAAAGAGGTTAAATAACGCTCCAAACTTTGGCGAGGAAAAACTGTCATGGCCATTTTCAAAGGGGTCCTTTGACCCGTAAAAACTGAAATTTTCAACTTTCAACGACGGTCCTTGAACGAATCATGTGTGACGAACGCTTCCATTTGAAAAAAATAACCAAATCTTAGCTTAAAATAATATTTAATCAAAATCACTTTATTTTACAAGTTTCATTTAAAATTTCGCCCCAAAATAAACCGAACGCATGAAACCAGATCCTGTTAACAAACAAGCTTGTCGTGAAGGAGGTTAAATAACGCTCCAAACTTACACTGTAAAAACTGTAACGTTAACTTAACGTTACTCCTTGTAGATCATAAACGTTTGAATATAAAGCGACTCGTTGAAATCGGTTAAGAAATGAAGACGTCATTGTGTTTTTTATCCAGAAAAACGTCAGCCTTCCACGTTCACTTGTATGTCAGGTCAGTCTTGCCCTGTCCAATATGGCGCCCACGTTGACGTACGATCCAGGAGTCGATGTGGCGTCTATGTATATATGTTTTAAGGTAAAATGTGGATGTGAGGTCAGCTCAAGTTTTGCTAGCAGTGCTAAATTTTGACGAGGATAAACTGTCAAGGGGTCCCTTGACCTCTGACCTCCAGATATGTGAATGAAAATGGGTTCTACATCTGTAGTTTTAAGAACTCAACCTGAACAGTGAGTGCCTTTATTTCTTCTTTTAAAGGAGTTCCTAAATGATAATTTCTCCTCTTGTGTGCACATGTTCATAACTTTATTAAGTTTTACCTTTAAATGTTCTCACAAGAGATTTGTTTTGTCTTTTTACCACCATCCTATCTCATGTTACGTCTGTCTTTGCTTCATTTCCCTTCCTCCTTTTCTTCTGAAAACAGTCAAACTAACCTCTGCTGCTCTTCTTTATCTTCTTCTCTTTCTGCTTTTACTTCACTGAGTACATTTTATGCAAAACAACCTGTTTAGTTTTACAGGTGAATGAACATCTGGTATTGTTTTGCATTGGGGGTATTGATGCTTTTACTGGAGTAAAGGGTTTGGGGACTTCTTCCACTCCAAAGAATTTTCTTTTCTATTTATTATTTATCATCGCTACTGATTGTATTTTTTTTGTTTGTTTAAATGTCATGTTTCCTTCTGCATGCACAGAAACAGTTATAAAACCAATGACTAAGATCAGCCGAGATTAATAAACGAAGGTTTACCTGTAGAGCGATGGAGAGCCGAATGAGGTCGATGACCACTTCCTCGTTGGCCAGCTCGATGGTGAGGATTGCCAGGGTGGTGAAGAGCAGCTCAAAGTTTTTATGGACGTTGTCCTCCTCCTTGCAGCCCAGGTAGATGTGACGGTAGAGCTGCTGGCCATGCTGGAGACGAAACAGGGAAGAAGCAGAAAAAAGATAGTCTTTAAAACCCTCTTACTATCCCACCCTTGTTCTAAACCCTCATACACTTTCACACAGTGCTGAGCAGCATCTCAAATGAATCTTCAGGTTCAGGTTGGTGTAATTCGTAAATTACAACAATACAATTGTATTAAAAAAGCTAATTTAAAACTAATTTCATTTTTTTTTATTTATTTATTTTCAACATTTTATTGTTTTATTGTTGTAATTTGCAAGACTGAAAATGGCAACAATAAAACTGTATTAAAAAAAATAAATGTAAATAAATGTGTTATGAAAAATGAATTAAAATAAATAAAAAACAGGTTCGCCTGTTACTCTCGTTGTTTCCTTCTTCCGGTGTAGAACACCGTTTTTAATGACTTTTCTGACATTACAGTCACAAAGATAAACTACATTTGGAGGGTTACACTGAATTTACCAGCACCTCCGTGATATAAATAAAGATGTTATTGAAAATGAAGCTGAAGAAGCCACAGCGCCGTCCACTGAGAAGATTAAACCCATTAACTAAAAATAACCCAGTGCGTCAGTCCCGGGTCTTAATAACAGAAATAAAAACGCACGCCGTCAGAGCCTTTGCTCGTGCATTTATCTGCTCGACGTGGAGCCTGATGGAAAGTGAAGGCCGATGACTTCCATTCACCACTAATGAACACAATTAAGACGCCATTAACGACCTCTGACAGTGAGTGAGAGTCGGCGAGGACGCTCCGTCTGAACGCTGCTGCTGCTGGTGATGGTGTGAGCGAACCGTTGTTCTGTTCAGGTGTGAAGGTCACAGCTCAGGTGTGAAGGTCACAGCTCAGGTGTGAAGGTCACAGCTCAGGTGTGAAGGTCACAGCTCAGGTGTGAAGGTCACGGGTGAACAACTTAAACTGTGAGACCTTTTTTGTTTTTAAATGTTGTGTGCTGATGTGGACGGGCTTTTCCTGTCTGGGTCATTATGATCTGCAACATCCTCCGATGAAGCTTGAAGATGAAACTACATCTTACTAATGTAAATGTTCTGGTAAGACAGACTGCTATAATTAATGTCATTTTATAATTCATTTGTGCAATATGTAATAATTAGTTCATAGCTGATAGGAAGCGATAACAATTACATTCTGAATACCTGCATGAATTATTTATTAAAAGTTAATTGTTGCAAACAACAAAATGATGATTAATAATGTTTACTAATATTAGTAAAGCTATAATTTATGTTATACATGTTATATGTTTATCGTTAGGTTGTGTAATATGTAATAATTCGTTTATACATTATATATTGTTTCATAGCTGATAGGAGATGATAACAATTACATTCTGATTACATTAGTACACTACTAAAAGATTATTGTTGCACACATTTTCTATATTATATATATAATATTAGTATTTGTTATGATTACCAAATGATTTGTAAACTTTTAAGAAATTGTTTGTACATCTATAAACATTACATAAATAGACCATTTAACAAAGTATTAAAATAATGTTTATAGATACTTTACAAAGTATTTATCAACCGTTTAACATTATAATCATCAGTTGTAACTTTATAACAGTCATCCAAATAATCTTTATAGACAGTTTACAAACCAATTATTAACCATTGACAAATATCTGATCCATCTAATCTATGTAATGTTTATATATGTTTTATAAACAATTTCTTTAAGGTTAAATAATATATAAATATTACAATGTGTTAAACAGTAAACTGTTAAAATAACAGAAATTATTGCATTACTAATAATTAGTAAACATTATTAATTATTTCATTGTTTAACTGTGTAAATGATTATTAACTGAGTTTAATTAACTATTAATTTACCATTTATTAATAATGGATATTATAAAGTGTTACCAAAATGACTGGCCCGATTTTCATGTAACTTGGTGGGAGGGTATAGCATTGGGTCAAGTTTTATATTTTAGATCATTTTATTAAACTTTTAAAGTAGCAGGTTTGATAACTTATCATTTATTCTTTTGCTAAAAGCCACCTCTTGCTGTTGGATTGTTACGCCGCCAAGGAGGTTTGATTTGTTTGTTTGTTTGTCAGAAGGAATACGGAAAAACTACTGGCCTGATTTTCATGAGACTTGTCAGAAGGGTAAAGAGTTCTCCAAAATGTGTTTCTAAAAACATTTTATGAGAGAAATAATCCATGCAGTCGCTGAATCTGTCTTTATTTTGGATCGACAACGCTTAGTTTAAACGTTTCTGGAGAGTCTCCAGAGGCGGCGAGTCGCCGTCGGACGCCCCTCATTTATGTAAAGTAGCCGAGACTTCAACTTTATGCATTAAGAGGAGCGGCTGTCGTGACGGCCCCGTCTCTGGAATTGCGCCGCCATGCTACCAGAATGCATTGCACCGTCAATGAATGGGAAGCGTGGAAAGGACAGAGGCTGTGTGGACACGTACCACGAGAGTGATGGGTTTACTCAAAGGTGTTTTTGGTCAGCTAGGTTGGGTTGTAAATGACAGCTAACCACAAGAGTGACAAATGAAAGCTCTGTATTGAATCACATCTTGTCAAGAAAAACAACACAAGTATATATACGATGGATAAGGGGTCCTCCGTTGGTAATTAAGAGCAGAAAGAGAACAGCAGGATTAGATTTTCTACCTTCTTCATGAATGCAACGTCTTGCTTGGAGATCTTCTCTCTTTTAATCTTCAACGCTGCGACATTAGGAATGATTCTGCAACAGGGACACAGAAACAAAACCAGAATTCAGCGGTGAATACATCAAGTACACATTTGAGATACTATTAAACGGGAGATTTGTCAAGTATTTAAGACTCTTATCAATATATATTTATTATTGGAAATCAATTAACAACACAAAACAATTACAGATATTGTCCAGAAACCCTCACAGGTACTGCATTTAGCAATAAATCAATATGCCCCAAACTGCATGTGATTATCATAAACCCCTTTGAAAATGGTCATGACAGTTTTTTCCTCCAAAAAATGTAGCGTTAACTTTGGAGCGTTATTTAAACTCCTTCACAACAAGCTAGTATGACGTGATTGGTACCGATAGATTCTTTAGGTTTTCTAGTTTCATATGATACCAGTATCTTCACTCAGTACAGTGCAGTTCGTGTGTACTTTATACCTGATGCCGCGTAGCTTGGCGCGGTTGTCATGGCGATCGATGATGTTGTGCAGGATCTCGAGCACCAGCTGCCTCAGCTCGCTGTCCTCCATCAGAGAGATGGAGAAGAGCGGATCCAGGAAGGGAGGAGGCAACGCAGCTGCCATGGACTTGGACTTAAAGCCAGAGGTTACCTGAGGTAGAGGAGGCGGGGGGGGGGGGGGGTTGGGGGGGAC
>CAKAOH010040734.1:0-10695 GCA_916701665.1 Sebastiscus tertius | reverse complement strand
TAATAATAATAATAACTACGTGGAAATAATAAGGAATGAATTTAAAAGAAAAAAGAAAACAATATTTATTATTATCATTATTGTTATTATTATTATAATAATAATGATAACAATACTAATAATAATAATAACTACGTGGAAATAATAAGGAATGAATTTAAAAGAAAAAAGAAAACAATATTTATTATTATCATTATTGTTATTATTATTATAATAATAATGATAACAATACTAATAATAATAATAACTACGTGGAAATAATAAGGAATGAATTTAAAAGAAAAAAGAAAACAATATTTATTATTATCATTATTGTTATTATTATTATAATAATAATGATAACAATACTAATAATAATAATAACTACGTGGAAATAATAAGGAATGAATTTAAAAGAAAAAAGAAAACAATATTTATTATTATCATTATTGTTATTATTATTATAATAATAATGATAACAATACTAATAATAATAATAACTACGTGGAAATAATAAGGAATGAATTTAAAAGAAAAAAGAAAACAATATTTATTATTATCATTATTGTTATTATTATTATAATAATAATGATAACAATACTAATAATAATAATAACTACGTGGAAATAATAAGGAATGAATTTAAAAGAAAAAAGAAAACAATATTTATTATTATCATTATTGTTATTATTATTATAATAATAATGATAACAATACTAATAATAATAATAACTACGTGGAAATAATAAGGAATGAATTTAAAAGAAAAAAGAAAACAATATTTATTATTATCATTATTGTTATTATTATTATAATAATAATGATAACAATACTAATAATAATAATAACTACGTGGAAATAATAAGGAATGAATTTAAAATAAATAAATGAATGAGTAGTCAGACATTTAGAAGTGTCAGCTGTCTATTAGGGTGTGTGATGGTGGGAGCACTGGTGTGGGGGAGGTGGTTACCGGGGTGAAGATATGTCCATGTGTGTGTTTGTATGTACAATGGTAAGTGTTAAACGGGTAGGTGGGTGATATTGATGAAAATGTATGAAATTAATCTGTTTTGGTTGTTTTTTTTTTAATGCTATTTGTCTTTCTTATGAAATGTTCTTAGATAGTAGATGTCTTTTTTTTGTGATTGTTAAGGCTGGTCCGCGACATCCTCTCGGTGCGCCCCGTGTGACCCAAACAGCTCTTTACATCGACTACTCGCACACGCCGAAAACAGAAATTCTGGAGCGAGTTTTACACGGATTGTTTTGGCAGCGCACCAGTCGTTCTCTATCAGGGTCCTTTGTCTAGAAGGGAACCAGCAAATTGGGGGAAATGGTTAAGGTTAGGCATTGACCTCGAATGGTGTGAACACACCACGATACGCCGTCATAGATATCAGATGTGAGTATCAGAGTAAACCTCAGTGTGGAGGGAGACTGAAGGGTGAGCAGCAGCAGCAGCAGCAGCAGCAGCAGTTTAAATGTGGAGAGAGTGCAGCACTACCAGGACTAGCTGCAGAACCAAATCCCTCTCCTCCGGTAATACCCCGAAAAGGAGAAGAGAGGGAGTGAGTCTGTTGGTCTGTGAGGAGAAAGAGGAGGAGGACGGTGTTCGTTTGATTTGGGATTATCTGCTCTTGCCCTCCTGAGGCCTGAGGGATTAGCTTGTTTTTCTTTCTCCTCGTTGTCTCGGTGACCCGCGAGCTGAATTCACCGCAGAGCATCCAGGGGGTGAAGTGAGGACAGAGTATAAGACACAATTCACTTTGGATGAGGAGGACAGTGGATGTGTGTGTGTGAGAGAGAGAGTATTTGAGTCTAGTGTTACATGTGAAACGGTTTCATGTTTGTGTATCACCTCCTGCAATTAAGTACAAAAAAGCCCTGCAGTTGGATAAGCTCCGCAAAATAATAACAACAAACAAGGATCCAAGAAGAGATCGCATGACTGAGGATTTTTGAAATGTTTTTGTAAATATTGGGTGTAGGGATGCACCGATACCGATACCAGTATCGGGTATCGGGTCCGATACTGTGCTCATGTACTCGCACTCACAAAACGGCTCTGAAACAACGGCACCGATACTTTACAGCAGCGAGACGTTAACCTCTCCTCACCCTTTGACTTGCGCGTCGTTAGACTCCTTGGTCCATGTTTCAAAATCGGGTCGGGTGGGTTGCAGATATCGCCGCAGACCCCCGGCGCCTTTTACGTGGGCTGCTGCACGGCCCGGTTGGGGCGCACTGAGGACAGTCCGCCCCGGTCGACGGTCGCACCGGGAGCAGGGGGCCCCCTCACGGTGCGGAGAGGTCCGGGTGGGGAGCGCTGTAAAGCTGCGGCTGCGAGTCGCTTTTCAAAGCCGACCTAGAGCCGGTCGCGGCGCACCGCCTCGTATGCAGGCTGTTGACGAGGGTCTTTTGGCACAGAGAAGTACTCGTATCGATACTCGGTATCGGTGATTACCCAAATATAAGTACTTTTACTTGTACTCGGTCTGAAAGAAAGTGGTATCGGTGCATCCCTAGTTGGGGTATTTTTCATTCATAACTGTTTTTCTCAGATTAATAATCTACAAAAATAAAATGTGTGTGAACATAATTATGTTAATCATGGGGGTTCCTTCTTGGGACAATATGTGTATGTGCACCTCAAATTCTTCATTCAATTAATAAAGACAACTCAGTTGTAATCATGTTTCTCCAATGTTTGGTTTGTTTTGCTGGATTGTTTTACCTCCTCAGGCCTGTAGAGATAATCCTGTTAACCCTCAGAGACCCACAATAGACCTGTTTTAGTCTTTCTTTAGGGGGGTTCAGGAGGTCTTTAGGGGGAGATAGCAGGTCAGCAGTAGATGTCACATAGAAGAGGTGAACATCATCTGAAAGCTGGAACCTGAAGATTACTTTGAGATGCAGCTCAGCACTGAGTGTCAAGATGTTCTGGTCATAAATCAGGAATAAATATATGAAAGTAAATAGTGAAAGTGTATAAGGGTTTAGAACATGATGATAGAAGTATCTGATGATCATCCCCATGCTCTGTTATGTCTCATCAGTTGTTGCATCAAACCTTTTGGGTTGATACCATTTGTAACACAGATTTGGTGCAAAATTTGTCCAATTTTTTTTACCACTGGAGAATTGATAAAAATCTCGATCTTGATAAAGGTCTCTAGTTTGTGGCTGTAAAGTTTCATAGATGAAAACATGCCTTTCAAACCCACCGGTGGGGTTCAGAGGGTTACAGAGCAGATGTGAGTGCTTTAATTTCAGTTGCAGTGAAACCAGAGGCATGTTTCTGTGATACCCTGAAACAGCTCAGTGTTGGTTGTGTTAACTGGGAAAGAAAAGACGGTGTGCAGCCAACATGTTTAGAGCCAAACCGTCTCCACATTCTGGAGAAAGGGCTTCTGGGAGCTTGTGAGCTCGTTGGCTGCAGCAGCAGCAGCAGTATGGGAACCCCCGCGGGGTCCTTGGATAATAAATGTGTGACTCACCCTATCTTGACGGTGTCCAAGGTGTGGCAGGGGGTACCGTACACTGGCACTTTGCCCATGATGAACATCATGACTTCAGCTCGCTGGTAGTCTGGCAGGTTTCCACCGAAAAAGCCTGGCGGGAGGACACGAGAGACGATGAGTCAGCACTCAAACACAGAGGTTTTTTAGGGAGATTTAACCTCTTTACCCGACGGATCCGGTACTTCACTTTTTATTCTTTTTTGTCGTCTTATTTACATTGTTATTGATCTTATTTGTTATTATCTAAGTTTTAACTTAATTATAATAAAACTACTCCAATTTTTTTATTGATTTGATGCTGTGCACAATGGTAGAATGTGATAATGCACAGGGTAAATGTCATGGCCAAAGGCTCCATTGTGTGCACATAGCCTCCTGTAGTGGATAAAAAAAACATTTGGCACACTTTGGGTATCCAAGTGTGCCAAATGGAGAGTCCTCCTGCTCCTATCCTCACTAAACCTTCGTAGAATCTGTGTGCTTTGTGTTATTTATATCTGCTTTGGCTCAGTTGGAGTTGCTGAATGAATTCAGTGGCGTCTCTGTGCATGGCATCATCGCTATAATGGTGTTATCCACTGTCTAATCTAGAAAACACTTTAGGAGAGGATAAAAAATGTAAATGTTTCCCTTTGGTTCATCACCATTTACTCAGACATAGTAACAGTCACAATGTTCCTGACACTGGGGATGAATTCTCTGAGGTCTTACCTATCCATAGAGACCCAGATCATGCAGATAGAGCTGGTGGTTGTGGAGCTATTCTTCATTTATTTTGGGTATGTCAGTCTAGACCAGGGGTCGGCAACTTTTACTATCAAAAAAGCCATTTTAGGGAAGAAAAAATAATCATACTATAACGAGAATAAGTCATAACTTTACGAGAAAAAAACGTCGTAATATAACGAGAATAAAGTCATACCTTTACGAGAACATTTTTTGTAAAATAACGAGAATAAAGTCTTAACTTTATGAGAGAAAAAAGTGGTAGTATTACGAGAATATCCTATGTCCTATAATAAGACAGGAAGTAGAGAGCCCTGCTGTACCGATGGTCTGGATGATGGCGTTCTGGACGATCCGCTCTTCGCTCTCTTTGCCGCGGCCGGACGAAACGCTGGTGCTGGAGTTTCTCCTCGAGGTCTCGCCCAGCTCGAAGTCCACGCTCATCCTCAGGTGTTTGAGCAGAGTGTTGAACACCTCCAGCACTGTGGGACCTGCAATGCCACGCGCACACACACAGACACCTTAGAGGAGAGGTATTTAAGTCAAAGACTCTTAACTGCTACCAGTACAGGGAAACTACACTATCCTGACACTATATTGATGACGTTTAGTCGCCACTTGTTAGCAACCGCCTTTTCTAAGACACATAAAAACTTCAAAATTCCAGAGTGGGATATTTATTGATGTATTTTATGTCGTAGAACAAAACGTTAAAATTTGTTCAGCTTGTGTTACCTACAATGGTCCTAATACTCTTACTAACACGTAACCTGTGCTATTTTAAAGGTCCCATATTGTAAAAAGTGAGATTTTCATGTCTTTTATATTATAAAGGGGTTAAAGTGCTATATAAATACTGTTAAACTATCAAAACGCTCAATATACGGAGAAATACACACAGACCGTATTCAGAAATTGTGCATTTGAAACAAGCCGTTAGGATTTCTGTCCATTTGTGATGTCACAAATATACAATATTTAGACCATTACACGGTTTTAAACGTAAACATTCTAAAATGCGTCCCAGTTTATTTCCTGTTGCAGTGCATGTAAATAACATCAGCTGACAGGAAGTAAACATGAACCCAAGCTGTTGCCTAGCAACGCAATTCTGTTGAAATGCACTAAAACGGAGCGTTTCAGACAGAGGGGTGAATGCAGGTATATTCAGACAGACAGTATGAGGAAAATAAAGGTTTTTTTGAACATTACAGCATGTAAACATGTTCTAGTAGAAACACAAAATACAAGTATGAACCTGAAAATGAGCACGATATGGGACCTTTAACAAAAACATTAACATTACAATACAATCGCAAATGCTAGAGATCATTCTTCTAAGAGAGGATTAAAAACATGTAATATTTAAGACACTTAAGCTCGTCTAAATTTAAATAATCAGTTTGTTTTTTTTGTCCCAAATAAATCTGTTTCTGGTGTATTGTCTTTAAGCTAACAGTTTCCACCTGTTTCCAGTCTTTGTGCTAAGCTAGGCTAAACAGGATACGTATATCTCTACTGGACACACAGAGAGGAAACTGATTTCCATCTTCTCGTCATGTTACAACGCGCTGAATGAAAGGAGTTCCTTTAACACTGAATCTACTGAGGAAACATCACACGGGTCTGGATACAGCAATGACATGACTGTGCTATTCTACAGCACCAAATACATTACATTCACTTTAAATCTAACCACGTCGTCATACTGTACCGAGCCACAGATTGGGAGGAGACGTGATTTCACTTTCAAAGGTGAACGCATCGCTTCTTTTGGACTCTTGAATCATTCCTATCCAGAAAGAAGGTGGTTGTTGTTTTTCCCAGGAAGAAGCGGTAAAACACATGTTGGAGGATTTAAATCAGGGCTGTCAAAGTTAACGCGATAATAACACGTTAACGCAACTAGCGTTTTTTTAGGGCGTAACGGGCTCAGTTGTAAAGCTAGAGTTAAGATACTGGTATCATCTGAAACTAGAAAACCCTCAAGGATCCATTGGTACCAACCAAAATGTAGTGACGTAGTTTTACCAAAGTAAGCCAATCAATAAGCTAGACAATAAGGTTGTGAACAATGTGAACGCGAGCACTAGCTGAGTCAACGTTAGCTGTGTTAAGTTTGGAAATAACAGAAAGGGGTTGTAATGTATTTTTTTGAAGTGGGGTTGTATGTATAGTTCCGTGTTCTGAGAGGTCAAATTACTGTTTTTGTGAATGGAGTCTGGTGGCTTTGAAGAGAGCGATATAACGGCTTTAGTTTCACCTCGCCATCGGACAGCACCTTTCCGTTGTGGAACTGAGGCCGTTGTCTTCAAAGCCACCAGACTCCATTCACAAAAACAGTAATTTTACCTCATTTTGCCTTATTTCTTGCTATGTACTCCTTTTTGGCAAAATTCTATTGAAACTAGACCTGTCAAAAGTTAACGCAATAACGTGTTAACGCAAATTTGTTTTAACGGCACTACTTTTAACGCATTTCAACAAAATTTGAAATTCTTAGGTCGTAGCGGACTCAGTTTTAAAGCGAGAGTGTAGATACTGGTATCATATGAAACTAGAAAACATTATGAATCCATCGGTACCAACCATGTCATACTAACTTGTAGCAATGAGGTTAAATAACACTCCAAAGATACGCTTAAATCTTGGCGGGGAAAAACTGGAATGGCCATTTTCAAAGGGGTCCCTTGACCTCTGACCTCCAGATATGTGAGGGTTTCTGGACAATATCTGTCGTTGTTTTGTGTTGTTAATTGATTTACAATAATAAATAAACTCGGAAAAAAAAGTTTGGAAATTAGTGTTTGGTGGATTATTTCTCTGTTGTTACAATGCTAATGGTCATTGTATTTTACATCGTTAGAAAGCCTGTTTATTGACCTTCACAATGATGAGCCAATATGTCTTGTTTGTTCCTTGTTACTGATAGAGAGTTCAATCATCCAATCCACCAAACAACTCAGAACAAGAGTCAACACCGACAGGAGAATACACTGTTCACCATTGACGGAGCATTTTGGCAAATCTTTCTTGGGCGCTCCCCACATAATCAGCTGTGCTGCTCATCCCACAAATGCATGATCCTTACAAGTTAGACATCATTGTGAAGGTAAATAGACAGGCTTTCCAACCATGTAGAATACAATGACCATTAGTATTGTAACAACAGAGAAATAATCCACCAAACACTAGTTTCTAAACTTTTTTTCCGAGTTTAT
Source organism: Sebastiscus tertius (assembly GCA_916701665.1). NCBI lineage: Eukaryota > Metazoa > Chordata > Actinopteri > Perciformes > Sebastidae > Sebastiscus > Sebastiscus tertius. The sequence goes on along the minus strand of CAKAOH010040734.1, from coordinate 3,245 downwards.
AGACATACATCTGCATAAAGCAGCATATTTGCCCTCTCCCATGTTGATAAGAGTATTAAATACTTGACTAATCTCCCTTTAAAGTACATTTTGAACAGATACAAAAATGTACGATTAATTTGCGAATAAATATTTGATTGGATTGACAGCCCTGATTAAAAATAAATAAATAAAATGTTCTCAAATGTCCTTAAATAAAGTCAATTAGGTTTTGTTTTTTAAACCCAGGTCCTTTTAAGACCAAGTTGCTGAGGGGAGAGAGAGGACGCTGGACTGCCTCGCTCAGCCTGCTGCCACCGCGACACCCGTCAGAAAAGAACTGGATGGAAGAATACTTATATTCTTCTCTTCTCAAAAGGTGTCTTGCTTATTTAATTATCAAGCAATTAGCACATACAAACACTTCAGTGAGATGAAACCACAGGAAACCGATAGGTGAGAACAAAACACATCAGCACTTTTTCAACACTCAGCTGCTTCTCATTTCCCGATTTTGTACCGCCTCGTCTCCTCGATGCTCCGGCTTTTGACGCGGAAATCGATCTCAGCGCTCCGTCTTGGAGGAGATCCAATCCCTAAAATGCATCTCGAGGAGCGAGGATAGGCGAGGATACACCGGTGTATATACATTACGGAAGTGTTTTCGTCATCCGCGACATAAAAGAGGCGTGAAACACAGCTGGAATAATCTCAAACCAGCGCCTCGTAAGACATTTCACCTTCATATCGACCCGTCGCTTTAAAAGGACCGCACCGAGGTGAAGATATCTCATTTGTTAAACGTCTGTAGCCTCGACTCCTCCTCCGAGAAGAGTCGAGGAAAGGAATCGAGGAGGTACAAACACGGAAATGGGAAAGGCCTCTCGATTCTCGGTTTCTACTTTCTGTTCTGTTGTTTCCTGTCAGAAACAATCAAATTGAGATACTGATGTAGGGGGCTGGTCGGGTAATAAAGAGGTCAGTCTCACAGATTCAGGTGTCAAACCTGAGACCTTATGATTGCTACGATATTTAGTTATTTCCTCTACCGCCTCCTGAGTAACTGGTCCAGCAGTGGGAACCAGTATGGTCCCGCAATGCAACTCACCCACTGAGCCTTTGGCGGCGATGGCCACCGTCTCCAGGAGGACCTGGACGATGCCGGCTCTGACCCGCGGTGTGTTCTTGTTGTGGGTGTCCAGGTGATTCAGAACCTGCTGGATGACGTGATGGGAGTGCTGAGCCTGGACGACGACAAAGACACAGAGAGATGAAGAAGAGGCTTTAAAGACGCGTCACACGCTAATAATCACGTTCAGATCGACAATAATAATATTATTATATTATTATTATTCAAATTGATTAATTGGTTAATTAATTGATTTATTTGGTTATTTACTAGTTAATTGATTTACTTTATTGATTGTTATTTCAATTCTAATTATTACTATGTCTTTATTTCCATCAGCTATCATCAACATACTTACTGTATATATGCAGTGTTTTATTTTAGTTTTAGCATTACTGTTATTATTTTTATTAGTATACTGTTTACCATAATATATATAACATAATATCAACATGCATATATGTATTTTTATTATTATTATTATTACAATGAATGAATTGGTTGGTTAGATTGGGGATTGGTGGGTTAATTAACAGATTTATTTAGTTATTTACTGGACATTGTATTTATTTTTTATTATTATGTATCTTTCACTCTGTTTTCTTTTTTCCATTTATTTATTTGTTATTATTATGTTGCCTTCCACTCTTATTATTTTTTATTTTTTTTGTCTCTTATTATTTTTATTAATATACTCCCCGCTTTTTACTCACCTAGAATACCATGTAATTTTTTACTAAGTAGTCAAGTAGAAATTGAAAAAGTGCACATATTTGAACTCTATTAAACTCAGCAGTTCTTCCCAACATGTGTGTAACTGCACCTGGATGGAGTACATGATGATTCTGAAGCAGGAAACGGCAAACTCGTTGGGGTCCCACAGGTGGTGGTTGTCCAGGTGACTGAAGACAGAAGAAAAAATAAAGATCATTAATATTCTCACCTCTTAAAACGTCACGAGGAGGAAGTCGGTGGGGTTGGATGGATCAACGAAGCCTGTGATTCCCACCAACTGTCAACGTTGGTTTCTTTTAACCACGACCACGACCTTCGTCCTGCTATATCCAAGTAAACCTCACCAAACCTTAACCATAGAGGTAGTAGACCAGAAAACAGACGGCAAAAACAAGCTACCTGTTTTATCATTTAGAGGTCCAGTTTGAACATTTGGCGACATGAGGTTGCAGATTGCAACTCCGTGTGCCAACAGTGGTCAACACAAAAACGTGACTGCCCCTCTCTGGAGCTGTTGTATTTGTAGCGTCGCTCATTTGGAGAATCAACCTCCTTGCACATCAAATACCTGCGATTGGTCAGCGCCACTCGGCATCGGAGACCGACGCGCGTTACTTTTACTTACGGACAAACTCAAACTGAGTGCAGCATCATCTCTTGTACTGTGAATACAGTGACTATCACCGGACCTCACAGACCATCCAATCAGTCCGGTCAACGCTTCTTACCTTCAGGTGATTATACACTAAAGAAAATATACTTAATATTATATTCTATTTCTGCCAATATAACCCCCTAAATGCTACAAAATGCTCCTTTAATATCCATTAAGTCATAATCTCGGAGATAAAGAGGAGGATGCAGAGGAGGATCGGAAGAGAAGACCCGAGACATCCCACAGCTGATCTCAGAGAAAGGGCAAAAACAGGGGAAAGTACCAGCCCATAAAGCTTAAACTCTGAGCTGAAGCCGCGGAGGTGAGACATACATGAGGTCAAAGGTTGTATAAAACATCATGTGGGTGTTGAAGACATGCAGATGGAGGGCGAGCGGCAGATGGAGGGCGACGGATTTACTCATCTGAGTGGGAGGCGACCTGCAGCCTCGAGTCTGTATAACATATACCTGATATATTTATGTCTATATGCACACGCACACACAGAGGCAGGAGGTCGACTAGTTCACCCTAGGAGGAGCTTCAAAACATCTGTGTGTATTTTGAAATAGATTTTTTAATGCCAGAATCGATATATTTGCTTCATCTGAGTCTCTGTGGAGGTAGAAGGAAGTTACCGCTTTTATTGTGGTAGTCTGAGTAACGTGACGTCATATCCGTTCCGTATCCGTCAACCAAAACAAGCCTCAGAAAGTAGTAAACGTTGGAGGGTCAGCGTGGATCCGA
>CAKAOH010040733.1:8823-44889 GCA_916701665.1 Sebastiscus tertius | reverse complement strand
ACACACACACACACACACACACACACACACATATACATGTACAGGAAGGCCAAGTCATGAATAATTTCTGAATAACTTTCAAAGGTTTTAGAGACCACATAGGGTTGAAGTGTTGAGATACTGTGTTGTGCGAGAGGGATTGGAAGGAAGCTTTCGTCCTAGTTCCTCCAGCAAGTCTAAATGGGTTTTCCTATATAGCAATGTCCGTCTGTACCACACGTTGTAGGCTGTTATGTTCTCTGGGTGTGTTGTCTGACATGATTTTGCTTGTCGGGGGGTATCGAGTAGCTCTGACTTGACTGAACGCATAATTAAAGGGCTTTATCTCTTGTTTTAGTCCACCCTGATAGTCAACAGTCAGTTACTAAATACAAAAGTTACAGTTTTATAGACCTTTTTAAAAGACTATTTCAGTTTGTGGTAACATAATTCCCAAATATAGACATTAATCATTATTTTTGTTGTGCAGGGATTGCATGCAACTATGTAATTTGCTGGCATTTTTTACTTTTACTGCAGTCTGTGTTGCATAATTTGTTTGTGTCATCTTCAGCAAGACATGTGGGACATGTCTTCGCTGCACATCCATGGGTGTTTTAGTGGTTGATGGTGGAGGGGGGGAGGTGGGGGACACAGGAGACATGTGAAACGCAGCACAACATAGTTTAAAGCTATGGATCTAAGTTTAGCCTGGAGCCTATATTAGCATGTGGTTCATCTTTACTGCATAGTGTCTTTACGTCTGTACACTCCTTAGGTTTCCCTCATGAGTTTTGTAGACCTTCCTTTGCCCTTTTTAGGAATGGGTATTCGGTACTAACACATATAGGAACGCACAGTTCATCAGCTGGGATCCATAACAACAACGTAAATGTCATGTCTTGGTGTCGGAGTCAGCTATCCCTCAGAAGACATTTTACACCTACAGTATGTTAAATAGTCAGACAGCGATAAATCAATCATGGAGAAGGCAGACATATCAGATTCTCTAGCCAGAGGATAGGCATTTTTTTTGGTCAAAACTAGGACTGTAACTAATAACTATTTTCATTGTTGAATAACCTGTAGATTATTTGCTCGATTATTCGATTAGTTGTTTGGTCCATAAAATGTCAGAAAAGCCAAAGATGACGTCCCCAAATGTCTTGTTTTGTCCACTTGTCCACTTGTTTTGTCTTTAAAAATTAAAGAAAATAAACGGATTAATTGATTGATTATCAAAATAGTTGGCGATTGATTTAATAGTAGGGCTGTACAATTAAATACCATTACACAAAATACCATTTTAAATAAAATATTGTGGTCCTCCAGAGATGTCCCGGCCTACACATCATAGTCTACAGACTTAAGAAAAACATCTTTGTTTGGTACAGATCCTTGCAAAAATTATTTTAATATGAAAATGAGAATAATAAAAAAGTATCATTCCCTCTAATACAATTAATTAAAATAAATAGCAATTAGATATTTTTTCAAAATCATTCAGCCATATTTAATAGTTGACAACTAATCGATTTAATCGTGCAGCTCTCGTCAAAACTCTTGCAACTGAAATAAATTTGGTAACTGTCATGTCGACTTGAGTAGAAGTAGCTTCAGCGTTTGCATTAACACCTCATCTTACTGAGCTGTCATTTGCTCATAAATCAAATCAGGTATACAATCACAGCTTTCACAAGATCCTCTTCCAATTAAAGTCTCAACTGGATGTTCTTGTCATCTTTTATCTCGTCGTTCAATCAGCTCCGATGTTAATGAACAGAATCCAGATGGAGAGGCTCTGTGAGTGACAGGACACTGACTAGCACAGATGGTTGTCTCTGTGTGATTGTTGAGTATGTGCGCTCGTCTTCTCCCTCCTCCTGAAGGCCAGGCTGACAGGGCGCTAACATGACTGTCCATGTGTCCCGCTCTGTCCAGACACTGACATTTGACCGTTCAAGGGGAACTGCTCCAGTTTCACAATCGCATGCCGTTTGAGCTCCGTGTCTTTGTGCTCTCTCTTGTCATGCAAAGTGTTGTCATGCTTCAGAGTTGGCTTTTTGCATTAGTATTTCCATAATGTATACATGCCTTCAGGTTTAAACAAATGTACAATTCACATGCCAGTGCCTCTGGTTCCCCGCAATGGGTGTTCCAGAGGTCTTTAACACTGATAAAGTAATTTAATGTGTTGGCTCTAAAACATTCTGACTGACTTATTAAAGTTCACAGAAGTTAAGTGTAGATGTCGTTTTTGGGAAAACCCTGTTAGCGTCATAGCAGAGGTAACATGTTTAAACAGACCTGCTACATTCCTCACTTCATTTCATCTCCACCGATAAGCTAACCAACTGATAACCAACCGTCTCTCCTCTGCTTGTTTCTTTTAGCTTCATATCCTTTCTATTCCTATTTATTTTGTACTCTGGACCACGCTTAACGTGTATATAACATCAGCAGTCCCGTATTGAAAAGATGTGCATGCTTTTACAGTAGCCCCATTGTCTGACAGATGACGAAGGTCAGTTTGTTAGGTTGCATGCACACCAAATGTTGCAATTAGCGCAGGATTGTTCGTCAGTGTGGGAACGCCACTTATTAATGGCCCTTTTAATGCCAAGCCATGGCACAATGTTTAATGTCTTTGTTTCCTCTTGGCTGGGTTGTAAAGCTCTGGATCAACGGTTACAATCGGGTTGCGTTTCTCTAATAGTTGATTTTGTTTCAGCATTTTCCTCTTTTCCAGCATCCCCTGTGGTCCCGGCTGACGCTTGAACGCATTACCCACATTTGAATAAATTTGTGAGGACAGGCGTTTTCGCCGCAATGCCTGATTTGGTGTGAATGCAGTCTTAGTCTCTCTTCCTGTCGGCCCTGTCAGCACTGTTGGCCTTGAGCACACTGTAGTGCAGGTAAAGAGCAGCTATGTTTTGCTGCCAGATTCTTTACTGCACATTAATGGTTGCTGCGCTAGGTGTGCAGAAATATAGAGGTTAAAATGAAACTTGTAAAAGTTGCACACATGCACACACAGCTGACTTGGAGACAATATCCTGGGCCCTGCTAAGTTTTATGCTTTGCCTGAGGGACCACTTTTGCTAAATGACAAGAGGTCAGGGGCCAGTTAATATAGACATTCAGGGTGTATCCCGGACCTCTGTTGGGGGGTCTGGGGGATCCTCCCCTGTCATTTTTCATGCCTCTTCACCGGCGATAGTTGCAGCAGGAGGCATTATGTTTTCAAGTTGTTCGTCCGTACATACGTACGTCGGTACAGCTGTCCATTCTGTACCATTCTTTTGAATGCAATGTCTCAGCAACGCCTGGAGGGAATTTGGCACAAAAGTCCACTTGGACTCAGAGATCAACTGATAAAATTTAGGTGGTCAAAGGTCACTGTGACCTCACAAAACACATTTTTGGCTGTAACCTAAGAATTCATATGCTAATTATGACAATTTCACACAAATGTCTAACAGGATGAAATGATGAAATGATGACATTTTGGACAGACATGGATGTAAACTGCAACTTGACTGGTTGGCGGAGGCAGACAACCGTGAGGCGGTAATTGTAGTTTTTGATAAACAAGCCCTATTTTGATGCTTTTATGCACTCTGTTAGAGTTAGAATTAGAAAAAGGTCTGCATGCCACCCGGGGCCACAAGTTGAGTATCACTGCCTTACGGGCAGAAAGTAACAAGAGGGAGGAACAACAACGAGGAGGAGGAGGAGGAGGTAGAAACGACTGATTCAAAGAATGCAGTTTGCCTTGAGCAGCTTTCAAGAATACAAAAATAACGAGTGGAATTTTGTTTACACCGGTTATTTATACCTGATTATTTACTTTCTGCGTTTGTCTTGCTCACTGCCTCTCTCCTTGTAGACCAAATTTTACCATCTGTCCTTTGGGTTTATCTCTCTCCCTTTTGTGTGTCTCTGTTTTTCCTCATGCACATTCAGCTGCCAGTATTTTCATTGCCTGATGTGCTTGTGTCAGTTCTCCCCGAGGGAAGGAAGTGCTCTCTCTGTAAAGGATGTGATGTAAAACAGACTCAGCATTCTTTTAATTCAAAGGCATCCTTTACCTACAGCATGCTGTGCTGTTGAACTTCTAATCTCTGTTTTTAAACCCATACCATGATGTGGAAATAGCAACAAGTTGATGCAGGTTTTAATGATGTTTTCCCTGTCTGTGTTCCAGGTACCCCAGTCAAGATGTGTATTGTTCAGAGCAGAGCTCGTCTGGCCCTGGTCAGTCTGCGGGGGACAAAACCCCTGAGGGCCAGAAGCAGGAACAGGAGCAGGACTCCACGCAACACAAGGTGTGTTCAAGTTTTATGCCTTTTTACATGTTTAGAAATCCATGCATCAGTCACATTAAGCACTGCTTTAGATAAACTGCTTTAATTAGACTATGGTAAAAAAAAGAACACAAATTTTTGATTCCAACATCACCGCCTACAAGCTATTTTCTAGTTGTTTCTAAACAGAAATAGATTAAATATTCACTTTATGGTTGTTTGCCCTGAGATGCTGAAGGCTCTGGATGTTATTGGGCTGTCTTGGCTAACAAGCATTTTCAATATTACGTGGAGGTCAGGGACTGTGCCTGCAGGACGGCAGACCGGGGTGGTGTTTCCCATTTTTAAAAAGGGTGACCAGAGTGTGTGCTTTAATTATCAGGGTATCACGCTGTGCTCAACCTCCGTAGTGTCTAGAAAGGAACCAGAAAACTGGGGAAACTCTCATAAGAGGGTTAAGGTTAGGCATTGATTTTGAATAGTTAAGGTTAGGATAGGTCTTCGGGCGGCGAGTCTCGCAAGAGGTTTTGCAAGTTTTTGCAGATCTCAGATCAGATTTTGCAGTTTGCAGGTTCCCCTCTAGACACAACCCTCAACCTCCCTGGGAAAGCTTATGCCAGGGTGCTGGAAAGTTACCTTGCACGGCAGCTGGATTCTTGTGATGTTTCCCTCTTCATTTATTTTATATTGACAGGTGGTTCATCCAATCACCTGCCAAATATTTTTTTGAAAGTGCCTGCCCCTTTTCGAAACAGTTTCCAATGACGGCTTCTCGGACGGTTCTGTGTAACAAACCATCTGGCGGGTCAGGTTAGCTGGAAAGGAGGATGATTGTCAAACCTCAGATCTAGGAGGAGCAATGCGGATTTCATCCAGGTTGCGGAACAGTGGACCAGCTATTAAACCTTCCAGGGTTACTAGAGGGATCATGGGAGTTTACCCACCCTGTCTACAAGTGTTTTGTGGAAGGTGTCCCCCTGGGAGTATGGAGTACTTGGGCCGTTGTTACGAGCCATCTGGTCCTTATATCACCGGAACGAGAGCTCGCGTGAGGAGCTCACATATCCGAAGGGAGCTCAGCGTTTAGCCACAGCTCCTTCACAACGTAAGGAGCCAGTTGAGTTGGTTCAGGCATCTGATCAGGATGCCTCCTGGGCGCCTTCCTTTGGAGGTTTCCCAGCGCACGTCCAAATGGTAGGAGAAGCCTGCTGCCACAGCGACCTGGTCCAGGATAAGCCTCAGAAGATGGAAGGATGGATATTCAGTGTGGTTAACGTTGCTGGTTCATCTTGTTGTGGGGCCGGTTGTGGGATGGTGAGCAGTATTATTAGACTCACTGCTCGTGGTGAAATGTTGTGAGCTAGCAGAACACCAAGAGGATAGTGGTGGGAGTGGGGTCATGTACTTTAGTGACCTACTAACCCCTGGTGAAAAGTAGGAGGCAACGTGTGCATGGTGGGAGGGTGAGGGGTGTTGCATAAATCATTGTTGCTCCCACCACGGGGGGCGTTCATGAGAACAACATATCAGTATGTTCACCATATCTCTCTCTCTCTACCTTTACGACTGGTAATCTTGCTGCATGATTGAAACTGTTTGAGGGACGCTCGCAAAGAGTGAACATCATGTTCAGTACATGATGATTAGAGCCTTTTACAGGTAAAAAACATACTTAGAAAGCAGACATGTTGCACGTTGTCAAGAACATGAACTTCTCTGTATAATGAGTTATAGAGGTGAGGTTGTAATATAGGTCAGGACCTGCCCTGTGTGGAGTATACACAGCTTTCCCAATCCTCTGCTTTTTTGTCCTCTTTGCAGTATGGCTGTAACAATTAATCGATTTGTTGTCAACTAATAAATTAATCACCAACTATTTTGATAATTGATAATTGGTTTGAGTAATTTTTTTAAGAAAAAAAAAGTTTAGGTAAAAATCCTCTGATTCCAGCTTCTTAAATGTGAATATTTTCTATTTTTTTTACTCATCTATGACAGTAAACTGAATATCTTTGAGTTGTAGACAAAACAAGACATTTGAGGATGTCATCTTTGGGTTTGGGAAACATTTTCACCATTTTCTGACGTTTTATAAACCAAACAACTAATCAATTAATCAAAAAATAATAATCTACAGATTAATCGTCACTGAAAATAATCGTTAGTAGGAGCCCTACTCATAATACGGCACTGATTGAGACTGATCGACATTTTTCACCATTTTCTGACATTTTATAGACCAAACAATTAATCGATTAATCAAGAAAATAATCAACAGATTAATCAACAATGAAAATAATCGTTAGTTGTAGCCCTACTTTGCCCTGAAAAATATCGGACACTAATCCATCTTAAGTCAGTCTGCCTTGTAACAAGAGCTTGCCTGAGCTGGACTGATGCTGGGCGTCTGGGTTAAATATGTGATACCCTCAGCTCTTATGAATGGGCTCTCAAAGTTGTGTGAGTGTGTGGTAATGTGTGCATGAGTATTAGAATGAATGATAATTTGGGGAAGTGAGTGTGTTTTGGTATGCATGTGTGAGCCCAGAAGAAGGAGAATCATTGTTAGTGGTCCAGAAACAAACAGGCGTGCCAGGGCAGTTCAACAGGCCTGGCAGTCTGTCATCGGCCTTATAACACAACTCTTTGTTCATCAACAAAAGGCTTTTTCACAACCTGAGAAGATGCAAAGACCTTTTGCATTTGACATTTTCACACAAAATGTTTTTTTTTTTTAAGTAAACATAATCCATTTCTAACATCTCGCAAAGAGTTTGAATTGTCATCCTGTGACCTCGTCAATGGTATTTATGTTATGTTATGCTATGTTGTAAATGTTGGATTTTTTTTCTTCTCCCTAGGTGTTGGAAGAAAGGACGACACACACATCATATGATATTGGTCTAGAGACGGAGAGAGCAGAACTAGAGAAGATTGCAACACACAATGTACACCAAGAACAGGTAACGTCATTTATCCACAATCTCAAAACTACTGTAAGAATATAAGCGATATTGGCAAAATTAGCATAAACATATACAGTAGAACCAAGATTTAAGATTTAAAAAACATTAGTATGAGCATGAGTAGAGATCAGGGTCTTTCAACTAATAGTCACAATATTATTGTTATTATTATTATTATTATTATTATTATTATTATTAATTGTCAGTGCTCTGAACTGATGTCCCTCTAAATTACTTTTGTAGCAGTAACATTACATTAATTCTAGGGTGACGTTTCCTCCTAAAATCGACTATAAATCCACATTTTGAAGCTGATTTTAAAAGTAACTTCTTAGCATCTTTGTCACTTTTTTCACTCCTGATGAGTTTGCGTCCAAGTTGTCTCTACAGTGCACACATAATGTTTATTGAGGGTAAATGCAGGGTCAAATTCAATAAAACTCAATAATAGTGTTGGTGTTTGTCGATTTTTCTTTTGTCGCAGGCCCGCAGTAATGGTATTATTTTTTCCTTTTAGAGGTATTAAAAAGGTCTTAAATGTCATTAGATTTGTAAATGTGCAGATACCCTCAATGGCTATTGGTGGATTCACCAGACGATTTGTACACAAGAACATTTTGTGAAACTATCATTAGTATTATGGACGTGATAAAGTGTCTCTTTACTCCGTTAGAAAGTTCCAGTATAATGTTTATGCTACATTGTAAACGTATAATAACCACACATGATTGTCATGAACAATGATTTAGACATATCTCCTACTTTTATTCAAACTCCTTTTTGTTTTTAAGAATGAAGAAAAGTAATGTAGAAATGTAATCAAAGAAAAAGTCGATGGATTATCTTTTATATGTGAATGTTTTTTATGTCTTCTCTCACCAGACTGTGAATCCTTTGGAAGCTGAAGTGGAGGAGACCAAGCCTGACCCAGAGTCTGATACTGTACCTGTTGCTCCTGAGCCAGAACCCCACCCAGACCCCCAAGCCGATGTGGACCCGCAGACAGACACACAGGACCATGACCAGGAAGTCCCTGCGTCTTCCACTCCAGAACCAGTTCCAGCACAGGGCCAAGTGTCCACAGATGCCCCGGACCCAGCAGAGATCGTCAGTGACGCACCTGCTGCACACACCGGCCTGGACTCGCACCCAGCCACATCCCCAGATGAAGCTGAAAACACACCTACCTCACAGAGCGCCGGCCAGACCCACACAGGGTAAGTTCACATTCACTTCCTCATACCAGAGACCTTTTCTCTGGTATCAGAAGTTGGCTATAACCACAGAGGAGTCACATTGGCAAACGGAAATAAGAAAATGCGTGTTCCTCTTATGATGGTTAAAGCCAATTTCAGGAATAATGAAGGTGTTTTCCATTGCACATTTTCTATTTTCGTTGGTTAACTTTTGTTCCCTTCAGTTTTTATTTTAATTATTTCGTTTTTATAATTTAACCACTGTTAATGACTGATCACAAACTGAAAGAGAAACTCAAAGGAGAACTGGTCTGACAACCTGGATATTTCAAAGAACTGGTGGCCAGCGTCGAGAAGTTACATGGAACTGATCATATGCAGTGACATTTTGTCTAATGGACTTTCGTGGACCTTGTCAAAAATCGCTTGTATGGAAATGGAACTTTGACCAAGATTAGTCTGCATATCCTCGAACCGTCAAGAAGAATACATCCATCCAGTGGCAACTTTTGTATTCAACTCCTTTCTCGTGCGCATCAGCTGCCCCGCCAGCAAGCGACCTCCCCACTCCCCTTTTGTACATCCATTTCTTTCTCTACTATCTCCTCCTTCTCATCCCCATCCCTTCCTCTCTCCTGCTCCACCCTCCTCTCTCTTCCCTCCCCAGTGTAAGAGGGTGTGGTATAAACGCCATGTCCTTTCTTTCCCTCAGTGCGGTGCGGGTTGCCAGTGCAGGAGATGAACTCCCAGTAGACAACTTTGTTTTTGCTGCGCACTCTGATTCACAGTGCGGGGTTGTTCCCCCCGAACTGGCAACCTGTGAAAACTTCCCTTTTGGCAGGCCTCTAATCAGGTGAGTTTTTAAACCCCCAGAAGCCAATCAAAGCACAGAGAAAGGTAATCAAGGTACAAGCTACACCTCTCTGCTGTGCGCAACCGTCGACCGCTGGCCTTGCTCTCCACTTACCTCTGCTTTTTTAATTTTTGATTTCCTTTTTCCATCGTTTTGCCTGCTCACAACCAAGGACTGTCAATTCTGTCAAATAAATTTTACATTTTTTGTGGAGTACTTATTTTGTTCTCAACTTTGCTTTATCCTCTCTCCATTACACCTCTTCCCTCCAACTCCTCCTCCCTTGGCCCCATGTCTGTCCTATAGTGTGGATGAGGCTGGCATAGAAGACAAGCGGTCAGACCAGAGCCACAGCTCTGGTCCTGAAGCAGAGGTCCAGTCTACTCCCGGCCCCGTGGACCAGGAACAACAACAACAACAACAACAACAACAGCAGCAGCAGCGACAGGAGCAGCTGGAGGATGGGCTGTCTGATTTGGACCAGGAGGGCAACACTTCTCAAAACCACCAAGAACAGCAGGTCAGCAGCTTGTGGTTCACAAACATTCCTCACATGTATCAGTGCATTATAAGTTCAATGGAGAAACATCCAACGCTTTTTAGTAAATAGTAAAAGTTGGAGCTTTCTTCATAAGCAAAACAATGTGGAGGTCTACAGATTCTACATGAATGCAGGACTTCCACGACTCTCATGAGTCCCAGTGAAGTTTGGAGTAGAATGTGGATCTTTTCAGTAGGCATGGGCAGAGACGTTACAGTGCTGCAGCTAAATTTAACTGTTTGATCCTAATCAGACATACAGACATGGAAAGGTGGTGAAAACCACAGCTGTCAGCTTACTGGGCATCTTGTCGGTCTTTTTATTGAACAAGGCAAAGTCGACGTGCATGGTTCAGGTGACACAATAGACATCCTGCTAAAATGTTCTCATTAAAAACGTATGTTATATTATTAGACTATTCTGCACAATTTCAGTTCTCAATGTTCCAGCGCACATTCAACACATTGGGATAAAATTATGATCAGTGTGCCAGCGTATTTTTTCAATTGTTCCCAATGAGGAGAGAGCATATGCACCTCGAGAAAAAGCGATACACCCAGCGTGTTTTTTCACAGCACTCTCGGCCTTTTTTGTGCGGCCGCTCCCATCGCTTCTAGTTTAAAATCTCTGAACTTTTCAGAAAAGTGCTGGTGATGTAACTGTAGAAAATGGACGAGAAGCTTGTCTTGGCCGTGTCCGTCTATCCTGAGCATTAAGTATCAGACAGACGCTATCATAACAAAGCCCATTTGTGGGAGCAGAACGGCTGCACGGACACTGAATGTTGCTTGTTAGCGTTGTGCTTTAATCGCCGTACGTGTTGTCACCCACAGATCGTCCTCCTTGCTCTACAGCTGTCAGATTGAACCGTGACAAGCTCGTCCATCCAAAATATGAGGGCATGCATCCTCCGGTTGGTGCTTGTGATGAAAAAACAATGTCAAAGAAATAGAATAATATTAGTCCAAATAGATAATAAAAAGCAACGGGGCGATGCTAGTCTAACATACAACGATGGTTACAGTGGTGATATTGTTGTGATAGAAACATTTAAAAAACGATACGAGCACTTTTCCGATGACACGGTCGTGGTTGCTTTTCTGCCAGAAAAAGACGCTATGATGGATGCTGTGTGGATCATTTCGCATTGGTCAGTCCTTTTCCACACATTTTAAGTAAAACATGTCCTCCTCAAAACTGCTGGCCAAATTGCCATGAAAGTTCTAAATATTCAGCGTGCACAGCTGTTCTAGAAAAGGGCAGCTTTTGAATGATTCAAATGCTGAGTCAACTCGCTGCTTTCAGTTGCTTTTTTCACGGTTGAAGGATAATGAAAGACGAGTATATCCGGGAGAATTTACTTATTTTCAGGGGGGGTTGTGTGTGCATTGTGTATTTGCCAAGATCTGGTGACTAAACCTGTATGCGGCTGGAAATGACTCCTGCTAAAAACGTGCTGGGGTGTTTACATAAGAGGCCGTCTAAGTTGGTGGATTTCTGGGATCAGACTGGCTTGCGAGGTGCAAAAGGGTGCTTACATAATCCATCAAAATATTATTCACAGCTCAGTGCATCTAAATGCTTTTAGTGGCCAGGGGCTAGCTGACTACCATGCGTGTGTGTCAGTGACTGGTGGTCATAGCATGCAATTCATGTAGTAGCTCACTGATGCCAGAATACAAATAATCATAGTCATATTTAGCACTATTAGATTGATTTACAATGTGCTGTGCTCTTGTATGCCAAGCTATCAGCATATTAGGGCATTAGTTGATTGTAGTTTTGGTGATAGATACAGTTTGTTTGCACAGAACTGTGTGTGTGTGTGTGTGTAATACACCGGTCTCTGTGTTACAGGCAGGGCATGGCAGTGCTGTCAAGGAGAATGATCCCTCAGTGCCCAGCAAAGAAGACATCCCCACCTTCGACGAGTGGAAGAAACAAGTCATGGAGGTGGAGAAGGAGAAAAGTGAGTGCATAAATTATTTAACACACATTTAGATGCATGCGCACAAACGGAAAGAGAGACATCACATCAACAACTAAGTGCAATGTCCCATTAAGTTCTCTTTTAAGGGTGAAGCTTTTCCACATTAAAATGTCTAAAAAGGACTAGACCTTTGTTATATATTTGTGAGTTGTATACTTAATAATTAATCCCAAATGTTTCCAACAATTTTCAAACCCAGAGAAATCCGTAATTTTAATCAAGGTATGTTTCATTTGGTTGCCTTTCAATGGTCATATGTCATATCCTCTTTGAGCATGCGTCAATGTTGTGGTTGTCTGCCAGCAGCTGTCAGAAATTGACTTTTTATCCAGTTTTAAGCCACATTTTTTACGATATACTTTTTAGATCTTGGTTGTTTTTAACAATATATTTTAACTGGATGAAGGATTTTAGTCATCTGACATCTGGATCTTAAGTTATCTAACGCTTTATTCAGTGTTTTTACTGGTTTTAATCACCGGGTCCATTTGTTTCGGAGAGGAGGAGACCTCTGCGGATAATTCGGCTCTCGGTAAAAACCTCCTGTACGTCTGGATCTCAAGTTATCAGAGAAACAAGCTAAGCAAATGCTGTGTCCGCCGAACAGCATTGGAGAAACAGATTTCTAACGTGAAACTGCTTTATTCAACATTTTTACCGGTTTTAATCATCGGGTCCGCTTGTTCTGGATCTGAAATTATCAGACAAACAAGCTCAGCAAATATTAGTGGCCGATCTGCTCGCAGCCCCTCCGGGACGTCCTGTGTCTGCTGAACAGCATCAGAGAAACACCATTTTTTTTAACCTGAAACTGATTTAATCAGTTATATTACCGGTTTTAATCACTGTGTCCATTTGTTTTGGAGAGGAGGAGACCTCTGCTGATAATTTAGCTCCCGGTAAAAACCTCTGTGACGATGAACACAAGACAACAACTCCCATGATCCCACGCTACTTCACGACGTCACCAAACTCCATCTTTTGTTATTGGAAAATTACATATTGTGCATTTTTAAGTTTGGGTCCTTGCTTCAAGGCTTTTGGTCTCTCAAAGCTGGATTACTCAGAGATGAGCCTAAGGATGTTAACCTCACTTTGTGACACGGGCCCAGGCACAGTTTGCAGCATTGCCTCTGTAGACAAAGGAGGCCTTCTCATGTCAGCTTTAATCTACATCTCTTCTTATTGCCTCTTTGTCCTTCTTACAACTAGCTCATTATCTACGTGTCGTGTCATGTCTCTTTCTCTTCCTTCCTCATGTTCTATTCCTGTCTATCTCTCTCACCATCTCCCTCCCTCTCTCTTCTCTCTTTCTGCCTGGACACGCCATGTGCAGTGGTCAGCGGAGCGTGTGTTTATGTGCTGTTGCGTAACCTCTTTACTGGTTCCCCTCACGCAACACTCTTTTTTTTTTTTCCAGTGTCAGTAATGGGTCTAATGTCACACTCCCTTTGTCCAGGTCAGTCTCTCCATACCTCAACCAGCGGCAGCCCCCATCCAGTGAAGAAGGTCCAGAAAAACTTCAAGAATAACTACGCCTCTGTGGAGTGTGGTGCCAAGATACTCTCTGCCAACAACGAGGCCAAGGTTAAACACGCATCACCTCTGTCCCCTGTTGCCTACACACAAACACATACACTGACGCAGCTGACCGTCGTACTGTCATGTTGCATCAGCAGAAACTTGTGATGATGATGGTGGATGCTAATTCTCTCTGTCGTTCTTCTGTCTCGTATTCAGAGCACTTCAGCTATTCTCATGGAGAATATGGACCTTTACATGCTAAATCCTTGCAGCAACAAAATCTGGTGAGTGCCCTGACACACACTACTTGTAGACTGATTTTTAGATCTGCAAGTTTCATATGAGTTTATCTTTTAATAAAACATTCTCTATCTACCTCCCTCCAGGTTTGTCATAGAGCTCTGTGAGCCTATTCAAGTCAAGCAGCTGGACATCGCTAACTTTGAGCTCTTCTCATCAACACCAAAAGACTTTTTAGTTTCCATCAGTGACAGGTATAGTTAAATTTCAACCAATATTAAAATTGATTTGACATGTTTTCAAAGGCAGGTGGTGTGTGTGTGTGTGTGTGTGTGTGACAAACAAAAAGCCCTGCATTGGGCTGAGCCACAGTATGTGCAGGCCTCCAGTCCAAATTCTTGCTGTGCATCATCACCTGCAGTCGATTAACAGTTGAGATAATGCATGTATTGTACTGGATTATTGAAGAACAGTAGAACATATTTTTTCAGTACCTTGTGATTCAAGTCAATTTTATTTAAATTGCCCAGTATCACAAATCACAAATTTGCCTCAAGATGCTTTACAATCTGTAGAGAAAACAACACTTAGACCCTCGATTCAGATAAGGAAAAGCTCTAAAAACAACCCTCTTAAAGGGGAAATTTGCCACCTTTTTATGTGGATGTCCAATCAGTGTTGATGATAAATGTAGTCAGTCGAAGCAAGAAATTCCTCAGTGCTATATTGACTGAGAAATCTGAGTTTGCAGCTGAAAAATCTGGTCTTCCTGCATCCAGCGCCGTCATTTGATAATATCTGGTAAGGAAGAACTGCAGGCTGCTATTTCAGCTTGGATTTCTAGTCTCCGTCTCTGGGTAGCCAAGGGGGGGGGGATATACAGATAAAAGGGATAAACAGGGATAAAAATGGCAGAAACCACAGGAAGAGCAACTGAGGAGGGATCCCTCTCCCAGGACGGAGAGACGTGCAATAGATGTCGTATATACCGATTAGATCAACATAATGAAATTACAGTATAGACATTCAGGATGACAACATTATTTATAAACATATATGAAGAATAGATCCGGGAGGATGTCGATTAGCTGCCAGGTGTTTGAACTCTTTCAGGAAACATAGATAGGAAGAAGTAGTGGTAATCAGATTTAACATGCACAGAAACCTGCAATTATCACATTTCTTAGCCTGAATCATGGCTGCACCATATAAAAACCACTAACCAGGACTCGTTAAAATCATCTTCATCCTGCTGTATTATCAGCTCTAACTTTAGTGCTGCAAGAGCTGGTGTTGCCTCTGATTTATTTCCAGCATCGTCTCACACCACAACTCATAAATTCCACCCTCTGGCGTGGAAGGACGGACCTCCAGTCACACGGAGTACAGTGGCATTTACACCCAGCCTTTGAGAACATGCCAGATTGTGTGTTGAAGAAACACTGTAGCCCTCACATACGCACATCTTACTCTTCTCTCCTTCTGCCTGCAGGTATCCTACCAACAAGTGGGTAAAGCTCGGTACTTTTCACGCCCGTGATGAGCGCATAGTCCAGAGCTTCCCGCTGGATGAACAGCTTTATGCTAAATATGTGAAGGTACTGCTTTTTTCTTCCTCCTGCTTTAACAGTACACTTATGTCTCAAGGAGAGGAGCGATAAACAATGGGTTTATTCATTCTCAGTAGTATATTACAGCTCTTAGCCAATGATTATACACACAGACACATTCATACAGTATACATGGCTGTATTTAAAGCTCAGGGGACCCTCTCATGACTTCATGGTGAGTTAGCCATGCCATCAGCACTGCCTGTAAACCCCTCCCTCTACTGGATGAAGAAATGTGACTCTGTGTAAATGACTGGGAGGGCGTGTGTCCATGACAGTCTCACTTGTAAGAACTAAAGGGCCGATATACACATTACTGTTTGGTTGATTTATGTTTGAGATTTGGGTGTCACAACTCATCGGGCCAAGTTGGTGCAGGTTTGTTATAGTTTGTGCCAAATGCTGTCAGGAAATTAAGTCATCACGTTAAAGGATTACGACTGATTTCCTTCTGAGTGTTGAAATCACTGACAGTTGTTCCCACTAAGATTTGGACTTTAAAACATTTGATTTTTACCATCTGTGCATCTCTATAGCCCCAATTTCACCCAAAAATAAAGGCCCAAACGCACTGAAAGCGTCTGGCGCTTGTGTTTTGAAGTACACCTATTGTTTTAAATGGCCGAACACGCACCAAAAGCGTTACGAGGCACGTCTAACTGCTTTGACACCCCTACTCCGAACTTGTTTCCATTTTTGGAGCGTCAAATTAGGACCCAGCGACCAAAGCTGTTTTTTCTGCAAAAGTTGCTACAAGGATGTCGCTGTTGATTAATGTCAGTTCTGTTTGTGACTTGATGGCAGACCAAAATAAAACTTGGCTGTTGTCGGTTTTGTGTGCTCTCTGCAGGACAGTGTTTGTTCTCAGCCAAAAGAGTGTTAATGTGGTAAAAGAAGCTTCACTCTGTAACACCACAGAACAACAGCGAGTGTTTTTGTAGTCCCAACAACTCCAACAGAGTGACACAGTGTCTTCTATCCAGCAGATCAAGTGACGCCAATTTCACGTTATACTTAAACATTCATCTAGGGTTAGGGTTATCATATCAATAATTTGATCTAATCCATTCTATAGTTTTGAACCAGGAAAACCAAGATCGAGTTCAAAGATTAAGGAGCATCTGTATCTGTAACAAAATGTTCCCTGAATAGCAACCTTTTCCTAAAATACTGCTGGTTCTGTGGTGGTGACCTTTCAGATGTGATGCCTGCAGTGCGCCACAAGAGCATCAATTGACGCGCATCATTTATCGCTTTCAGTGTGTTTGGGTCTTAAGTGTTGATGTAATAACTTGAAAGTATCTGTGCTTTTCTGAACTGTCTCTCCCCTCACGCTTCTACCCTCAATGTTGCTCACTAAATATTCACTGTGCAGACTTGTTAAACAGTTGATTAATACTCGGATGATTATCCTTTTTAATGTGGGTGTTATGTGCGGGTGCTTACTGTGATTCATGTGCTCTATTATGAAATAATTGTGTTTTTATTATATAAACTGATTTTTGTCTAGAAAGTTTCAGGATTATCTGCTTTAGTTACCGCACTGATCTAAGCAGCTGAAAACTGTTATGTCTCGTTTCATCTGTCCTGAGCTTGTCTGTCTGTCTGTCTCTCTGTCTTGCTTGTGCTTCTGTCTAACTGCTTGTTAGAAACCTCTTTGTAGCATCTTGCCTGTGGACTGTTATAGGACAACAATCCAGCGTGACACCAGCAGTGTGTTTGTCTTATGAGAGAGCCAGACTGTAACCAAATGCTTGACTTGCTTGTAGCTTTAATCAGTCTTTACTGATTTCTTTCTCTTTGTTTTATTTCTCTCACTCTCTCTCTCTCTCTCTCTCTCCTTCTGTCCTTCTGCTGTCTTCCTCTCGCATCAGATGTTCATCAAGTACATAAAGGTTAGCACTCTTCTCTCTCTGTCAGAGGTTATGGTGCGCTGTGAAACACACTCTTGTAATGGTCGTACTGTACACTGTAATGGGTGAGCTTTGGCAGAGCATCATATTTAATGCATGTGAAAGATCTTATAAACTAGTAGAAAATGCACATAAACCATATTGTCAACGCTTGGCTATTCTAGTATTTCACATATTTGGTGGATTATGGGTTTAAGGAGTGGGCATACATACTAATACACATATTATTAGCACTGGTGGATGATATTTTTAACAGTTTATCTGTTTTCCCTGCAGGTTGAACTCCTCTCCCACTTTGGATCAGAACATTTCTGTCCACTCAGTCTCATTAGGTAAGATAATAAATAACTCTTCCCGGTTCCCTTTCTATTCTAAGGCCTCTCTTTCTGATTTCCATACTCTAAATTGGCATTAAAGGACCAGTGTGTAGTATTTAGTGGCTTCTAGCAGTGAGTTTGCAGACTGCACTGTAGAAACATGGCGGTGAAACATGCCGAACCTCATGGAAGAGGACCCGCTCCCTATGTACATATAAAAGGCTCATTCTAAGCTGAAACACAATGATTCGTATGTTGTGTTCACACTACGAGTGACGAAGCAGCAGGCTGCAAGTCATTTTCAGTGAAAGCCGGTGACAGGAAGCTACAAACTGATGCCCGACACTCGTCGTTGCGTGACGCGCTACAATTCAAAGTTGAGGCCGGCCTCAACTTCTTTCAGCGCTCTAATGTCACGGTGAAGCATCGACCAATCGTATGTTTTTGTTTCACCATTTCATTCCGTCTAAGAAATGGAAGAAAAACGTATTCTTGCCGTTTTCCCAGTACTATTTAGCGACATAACTACGTCATTGAGCGCTTGAGCAACACTTCAATGCTGGAGACTCTGCGACAATGCAGCTGGCCACACTTGGCTGTTTTGTTGCTTTGCCGCTCGTTGTGTGAATATAGCATTAGTTTCATGTGATCATACACTAATGAAAACATAATAATGATTTTTAAACAGCTTGGTTGAATACTCTATTCTGATTGGTCAATTACAGCATTCTACGGTCTGTTATGTCTTTATAACAGAGTTCTGATCTCCGTATACAGCGTGAGGACTTATTTTAAATCAATAAAATCACTTTAAATCAATATTTTTTGTCAAATTATTGATTTATTTAGTAAGTATCCGTGTAATAAGCGGGATAATGTACAACGAGCCAGTCATAGTTGCAAAATGAACCCTGACAGGGTGAGCAGGACCCCGACATTATCCCTTACATATTATGTTCCATTTCTGCTAATAGATCCCCCGACATCCTACACACTGATCTTTTAAATAATGCAAACTTAAAGAGCTTATGCACTTACGGTATAGTTCCACTGCAGCTTACCCTGGGATGAACCATTAAGGTTACTGCCCTTCTTTCTTAAGAGATTAGAAACAGTGGTCGAGGACAGGAAATTGTTTGCATCTGTTCTCATAATCACACGCAAGTCATCTGACTTTGATTTTTGCACTGGTGAATAATGTACTGTGCACAATGTTTTTTATCCTGAAGAATGACTCCAGTGTCTCAGTTCACACTTAGTTGTACTACAATTCCAGGAACTATGCTGTATTTCCATTATTAGATTATTTAGTTGATCTTTTGATAATCTCTCTTAGTGGTTGTTTGCTGTATTCACTCATCAAATCCACAGTGTGGTTTTTGAGATTGCTTCACTTTCCTAGTCGATACGTTTCTCCTGTTCACATGTAAGATTTACTCCAAAGTTCAAGCCCTCTCTTGTACACACAGTTTATCTCACAAACACACAAAGGTACATGTATCTACATGTCTCTCCCAGATCAGCAGGGTCATCGGGGGCTTGTTCTGAAGGAAATGCCGGTGGGGTTGAAATGGGCTGTAAAACTGTAAAGTTTTTCACAACATTTTTCTTCATATCTGATATGAGCTGCATGTTTTAAAAAGCTACCTTTCCACAGAAGCATTTAACCACCTCTTCTGTGTAGTAACAACAACCCTTGACCTTTTCTGTGCGTAGGTTTGTTTGTGTAACACACTGTGTACGTGTGTGTTTGTTTTGTGTGTGTAGGGTGTTTGGTACTAGCATGGTGGAGGAGTATGAGGAGATAGCAGATTCCCAGTACCCTTCAGAGAGACTGGAGTACTTGGATGAAGACTATGGTAAGATGGTGACCGGTTATGTCTTTGAATGGGAATTGTTAAAGAATATCTTGTCCAATTTTACTCAACTAACAGAAGAGGACGGATGCACCTACTAACACTACACATGCGCTGCAAATTACTAGACCACAAACCCTGAGAAGAGAGTCAAATTACATTCTTGCCCTCCAACTTAGTCACCAAGTAACTGGTGCTGGAGTTAACTATTAATATCAGCCGGCCTTTTGCAGCAGAGTTCCCTCTATCGACTCCTCAAATATGAAAAATGTAAAATTCCATAAAAGCACAAAAACATTTATTTACTGTTGAATGTTATGTATTTTTATTGTGTGTATTTTAATGTATTTTAATGTATTTTGCTAGATATAACCTGAAGCATGTCCTTTTCTGCAGACTATCCACCTGGCTACCAACCATCAGAGGACAAGGCCTCTAAAAACCTGCTTGGCTCAGCAACCAGTATGTACACACACACACACAGAGACATATACATACATATACGGCACAGCTACATTAACAAAGACTAATTTACAACGTTATGGTTGCCAACAGAAGATTAGATGAACTTCACAGATATTTAAGTCAGTTATGTGTTTAGCATTTGCATTATTATCGTTAGATAACTGAATCATTTAGAAATTAAATTTAAAGGGATAGTTCTGAAGTTTGGTGAAACGGATACAAGGATATTTTCACCGCTTTACCTTGCCGTCAGACAGCAATTTCCAATGGCAACCTGAAGCCGTTATCTATGCTCTCTTCAAATTACCAGACTCCTTTGACAAAAACAGTAATTTTACCTCGCAGAACACAGGAGTTGCTGGTCTACCGCTGCCTCGATTGGTTAGCTAGTTTGTGTTACTATGTGACTTTGGTGAATCTGAACTAACCCTTTAACATACTAAAGTCACACAATAATACTAACTAACTAACGATGAAGGCAGCGGTAGACCGGCAACTCCTGTGTTCTGTGAGGTAAAATTACTGTTTTTGTCAATGGAGTCTGGTGTCTTTGAAGAGAGCATAGCTAACGTCTTCAGTTCCCCGTCAGAAAGGGCTGTCTGATGGCAAGGTAAAGTGGTGAAAGTATTCTGACTATGGAAAAGTCCCTCATACAATCCCACTTCAAAACATCTGAACTATCCCTTTAACACCGTAACATTACTCAGGATTTTGAAAGCCAAGCAGAGAATGCTTCGTCTTCAAAATGGTCTGGTGAATCTGATACTATATGTAAAAGAAAACAATTGCCCTTATACAGTATGTATACATCATGTGTGAGTGTTCAGGGTGCACAGTTTTCCAGTTTAATGAGGTTCCATATGATCGTCAGTGCAGCAGCAACCCAAGGAAACACTGAGCTGAGTCAGATATGGACTCATTCCCTGTGGGGCAGTGTTATCTTAACCTACTTGGAATCACACATACACATACTGTAGATGTAGCCTGGGATTTGGGTTGCAGAAATTTTGCAGCTTGCACTAGACATTTTTTTTTAACCACACACACACATGCGCAAACACGCTGGTGCCCCTCTGTCTCCTGATTTTAGCAAAAGGAGGACTGGTGCACCACCACACATGAATGCTGTACACACAAACCTTCAGGGCTCAGACCATAAAACCACGAAAAACAGCAGACAAACACATCATTTCTGGCTTTAGATAGGCATGCTCGGAGGGGGACTGAACAAGGTAGAATGGCGACTGAAGGAGAAGCTGGAAAAGAAAGTTCAGGACTGAAACGTAGAGGAAAAAATGTTGAAGAGGCTCAGAATAGCAGCATCGAAGAGGAGAGGAAAGGAAAAAGCAAAAGCACATGGCCTGTGGTTTCATTAACACGTGTTTGGGCACATGCTGCTGCCTGTCAACTTATTAAACCAGGAACCTCATGCCTTTCGTAACAACTGTATTGTGTGTGTTCTTTTCTTTTAGATGCCATCCTAAACATGGTAAACAACATTGCTGCTAATGTGCTAGGTGGCAAACCAGAGCTGGAGGGTGGATCAGCAACAGGAGGTACTCATCCCTCATATACTTAGTGCTTCCTGTTCCTTTTTTTTCCCATCCTGCTTCACCTTTCATGTCCACAACTCCCTCTTATAAATGGCCACTTTTCTGACCTTCCACTTAAATCCTGTTCTATGCTTCTAATGTGGAAAGACAAATCTCATAAGACATAAATAATACCTGTGGTCTGTGTTTGTGGGATAATGCACCTAATACGATTCCTTGCACCATTTGGACTTATTAGCAAACTGATTTAGAATATTATGTCCTGGGTTGGAAAGCTGAAACATCTGCATTCCTGAACTGTAATTTCCAGGAGAAATTGCCACATTCTGAGTTAACTAAACAATGAATTTAAAGGTCTTTTGTGTGTGGAAATGTATAAGTAAAAAACTGCTGTTCTGCCTTTACAACACTGTAGATTTCAGAGATGCTTGACACACAGTGACAGGCTTAATTATAGTTTAAGAAAGATGAAAGGGCCCAACGTTATTACGTTATTGACCCAGCCTCTACATATTCTCTTCTATTGGAAACGTAAGTCCCTGACATGCGTTCGTTTTTATTCTCTTTGAGCCACCACACCTTGTCACAGCTGAAAACATATTTATTTAATGTGGGCTATAATAATATTCTTCTTATTATTATTTCTTTTAGAATTCTCTTATTCTTATTATTCTTAATGTTCTATTTTTTTATTTACGTTCTTATATATATTTTATCATCTACTGTGTTTTTATTGTCGTCTAATTTTATTGTCTTTTTTTGTTTAAATATGTTGCATTTTTTTATTGTTTATTATTAAGCACTTTGAGCTTCTTGTATGAAAAGTCCTTTATAAATAAAGTATATATTTATTTATAAAGTAAAAATGGTTTATGCATATACAGTAAAAGTATTGATCGTTTCCAGATCAGCTCACGTAAAAAGAAAAAAAGTTTTAGATTTAGCATGAGTCACTCATCCAGTTTTAATGGCATTATGTACTCTGATCAGTTGGTAGTATACAATTTGATTCCATTAATCTATTTTTATAAACATTTTGTTTTTGTTCATGAAAACCATGCAGCAAACATGGAAATATCGAACCATAGTTTTCACACTTTGCTTAGGTGTAAATGTTAGTTCATTGCTGCTTCTGTAGATGCAACATCGCCAAAACATAATGAATCAAAAGGACGACTAACAATCGCTCCATACAGTGTTTAGAAACATTAGAGAAGAGACATATTCATTCAGTAGAACTACAGAAACACGTAGCTTGAGAATATTGCACAACACTAGTTGTTGCTATTTTTAAAAAGGTCTCAAAAACAACATCATGCTGTCCCTCTTTCCCTGCACTCTTCTCATACTCACACTGCTCAGCTGCCCCCTTTCTCTCCCTTTCTCTGTCTCTAACCACCGGCCCGCCTGTCCTTCCACATATTGTTTAAATTAACTGCCTTTTAAAACTGGGTCACTGTAATGTATTTCCTTTCCTAAAATGCGAGCATATGAGTAGCCTTGAATGTTCATGTGTATGTCGAGCTGAGGGAGCCAGATGTTTATTCTGCTGTTGGCAGGAGGTCTCCAGCAGCATTTCAGCAGAACTTTGACTGTATGTGTTTTACTTCTTGGCAGAGAGGAGCATAGATGAATTAAGACTGAGAGGGGGCCGAGTCTGCTCCTTTTCCCTGTTTACCCCACAGAGAGTTGCATCAATATGACTCTCTTACTCAGCTTTTCCTCTGGGGCTTCAAGTTAAAGGGAAAACTAGATTTCACCCAGTTTATTTTCTTTATGCTCCTATATGATTTCTTTTTAGATTTGCGTTTCTCTCTAAAACTAAAACAAGATTCTTCTGGAGCGAAGAACACTCGCTCCAAAAGGAGTTATACAATTTGTTTATTACGAACTACCACAAAAATCAAGTGCCCTTTTATTGAAATGGGAGTCCACAAAGTCGACCTTCTATTTATTGTCATAGTAAAAAACTCTTTTTACGGTTCCAGTTTTGATTTCCATTTACGCCCGCAGAGTAAGCAGGGAAAAGAGAGAGAGAGAGAGAGAGTGTGGGAGAGGGATCGGTTCTAACTGGACTAGACTGGTTCACGGTATTTCTGACTTTCCCAAACATGGGCTCGCCAGCCACACTGTGCAGCGAAAAGGGTCTCTGTTCTACACTTTGCCTCCTACAGCCATGTTGGGGGAGTAACCTGCCACAGCCAAGTTATATGGTTCTGTCTGTGCACTCGTAAA
The DNA here is from genome assembly GCA_916701665.1 of Sebastiscus tertius. NCBI lineage: Eukaryota > Metazoa > Chordata > Actinopteri > Perciformes > Sebastidae > Sebastiscus > Sebastiscus tertius. The sequence continues at coordinate 21,344 of CAKAOH010040733.1, read as the reverse complement.
CAGCGACCAAGTGTTATCAAAGTCATGCTCTGAGTTTAACTGTTGTGTGTTTTTGTCTCAGTGCTAGGTAATATAACAGCAGAGGTGGACGAGAAGAAGGGGAGCAAAGAAGTTACAGCTGAAACGCCTCAGGACTCTGCAGTGTAAGACCAATTAAAGACCAATAAACCTTTGTGAATGTCAATTTCCTTGTCACAGAAGGATGAGTTAGGGGCCGTGTCCACCAAAGAGTTTTTTCACAGCTGACAACACCAGGCGCTCTTCTGAAAGCGCTCAGCTGAAAGCGTGTCTCCATTGGAGACGCAGCGTTTTTTCAGCTGAGACACTTTGGTTGCGTCTAGTTGCTATGATACGGAATATTCGCAAAAGGAAACATGTTGGCACAAGGTAGACTAGGCCTACCTCTGAATGAAGGGAAGGCTGAAGCACTTAAGGGGGGGGACGATGGACCTGCCGGTCTTTGTGGGTTCATGAGATTTTGAGGGCGAGGAAACATCTGGGCGAGTACGATCGTTTGGTTCAGATTCTGATCAACTTCATTATCCCATATGGGACATTTTGTTTGGTCGAGTGCTCCAGACATGAGGACAATATAAAGTCCACAAGAATAATAATAATAATAATAATAATAATAATAATAATAGCGTAACATACACAATAAGATCACAACATATTCATAATGAAACACATGTGTACGTCTAGGCTATTTGTCCAGCCCCTCTTCCACTGTGATTGGATGGCTGGGTAAAAAGTGACCGTGACAAGCTCAGCGTTTTACCCAAAGTCTAACATTTTTCAACACTCTGCGACTAAAAAAAAAACGCCAAACGTGCAGCACTCGGCGCAGAATAAAAGGTCAGCGTCTTGTCACACTGCTACCGTTTTTAGCATAGCGTAAATACGCAACACTCCTATTGCAAAAAATGTAAAAAATACGCTGGCCTAAGGACACGGCCCCTTAAGCTAGAATACAACAAAGTCTGGTGTTATTTTACATCACTTTTCTTCTATAATCCTCCAAACAACACAGAAGCTCTGTTTATATGCTTCTAAATTTGTATCTCTCCTCCAGACTGGAGCCTGCAGAGCCAGAACACCCTGCAACCCAGGAGGACTCTGATGTCTCCGGTGACTCTTCAACACCTTCCCCCTCATCATCCGACTCCCACGAGGACAGACAGATTGTCACTCTGGTAGAGGAGGAAGAGGAGGAGGACGAAGAGCCCAGACAGTCTACTGTCACCCTGATGGAGGAGGAGGGAGAGGAAGAGGAAGAGAAGAGAGAGGAGGAGGCGACGAGGAGGGAGGCAGACAGGAACCAGTGGGAGAGTCAGACGTACTGTCCTTTCTCCTCCTTCTCCTCCCTGTCTCTGTCCTGCATGGCCACCCTGCCAGAGCTGCTCCATCGCTGGTGCTCCGCCAGGTTGGCCAAGGAGAGACAACGCAGCCTCAAGCGGAGGCAGCTGAGCGCTCAAACACAGACGCACCCCGATGCAAACACCCCGTCCCTCACATACACACCTCCACTGATCCCTGCCCCTGTTCCCACGCCTCTCAAAGGAGCCCTTCCCCTCACAGAGAAAGCTCCAGAGCCCGAGGTGCCTGTTAAGGGCCAAAATGAGGGCGAGGTGCTCACCACCACAACCACTCACACCCCTGACGCACACACTCCAGAGCTCAACATCCTCCTAGAGCCCAGTAGGACAGCCACTATCCCCCCTCACAGTTTCTCAGACATCCACAGTTCCCTGACATTGCCCACCCCCTCCCACGAGGAGAAGCTGTCTCCTCCCATTAAAGACGCAGCCCTGGACCCTGTCCCCCCGCCCCCCCTCCCAGCCGTCACTATCCCAGAGACGCAACAGGCCAGCAGTGCCACCCCCACTATTACTGTCAGCTCCCCCCCACAGCCGGTAGCCTCTGAGACGGCCTCTCCTGGTGTTGTGGTTCCTCCTGTCAAGGAGCAGCCTGTCCAGCCTCTCCCCACTGCATCGAGGCCTGAGGACCTCATCCCCCCTCCCACTGAACTGCCACCAACTCCCCCACTGACTGACACTCACACAGACACAGTAAAGTCAGGCGCAGACAGTGGGGACTCACAGAGACACAGCGTCCAGGCCTCTCAGACTCATGGGGAACAGGTGGACTCTCTCGTGCACACCGGAGATCCCCATCGGGTGGAGGACGCGGTGTACGAGGACCTGTTGAGCACTAACGGGAATGGCAATGTCCACCGGACAGCTACAGACTTCTATGCAGAGCTGCAGAACGGAGGGGATTATAATAGCGGAGCGATGATTGGGAACGGCGCGTTATTGAACGGGGGAACGGTGCACGGCTCCAGCCAGAAGGAGAGCGTGTTCATGAGGCTCAACAACAGGATCAAAGCCCTGGAGATGAACATGAGTCTGTCCAGCAGATACCTGGAGGAGCTCAGCCAGAGGTAAACCACTAGACACAGTGAGCCTTAGAATTATATAGTAATAAACACGGCTGTCAAAATTGTGCAAGAATGACGTTCGAAGATTCGTTCTAAAAAAAAAAACAAATTGGTTCGAACTATTCGAATATCTATTTTTGCGCATTATGTCCATAACACTGTGTCCTAACTTGCCGCAAGCAACGCAGCACACGGTTTTGAGCTGAAGTTTGGTCGGTAGCCCGTTTCTATTTATTCCTGTTGCTCACTGTGAAAGAGCCTCAATGGACGAGGAATGGATGATTCATGAATTTGAAATGAGGAGTTATCTACATGATGCCTCTTCATTTCACTTCAAAAACTTAATAAGGTGGTAGCTGGCTGGAAGGAGATCGCCTGAAAGTTTCCTATTTGCTGTTGGCTATATTGTCATTTCCAGTAAATATCACAATATTAAACACGTGTTGTCTGTTTTAAGAAGTACAAACGTCAGAAGATAGCAAGTATTCGCCCATCTTTTAAGTGGTTACGTCTCCAGTCTGACCTGGAGCTCACAGCTGACGGGTACATGGTTTGTTTTCATGATATAATGTAATGCTTGCTGTTGGGACACGGTGTCACTCTCTCTGAGGCCGAGTTCTCTCCGTCATTATGGTTGTTTTGAATTGTTGAATTATTCCTCGTTCAGCTTGACCTTGAACGTTACATTTCATTTTCAATTGACCGTGACGTTTTGACACCCGTCATGCGGTGCATTCAGTGCCCACAAGGCAGACAGCTGCGGTAGTGCTTCTTTTAATTTTCATATTCAAATATCTGTTTTTATTACTATTCAAAAATATATATTCAAATTTATAATATTGGTTGGCAGCTCTAGTAATAACTACATAGCACTTCTTTCAAGTTTTTTTTTTTGGATTGCTTATTAGATTGATATGATAGTGCCATTATTATACCATGAATTCAAAACACTGGTTTGTAATTTTTGCATTTGTGTTGCTCAGATACCGTAAACAGATGGAAGAGATGCAGAGAGCGTTCAACAAGACCGTCATCAAACTGCAGAACACCTCACGCATCGCTGAGGAGCAGGTCAGTTCACATGAAGTGCAATGAGATTAGGTTGAAGCCTAAACAGAAAGTCTGTCTGATGATAATTTGAGTAACTCGTGCTTTTCAGGACCAGAAGCAGACCGAGTCCATCCAGTTCCTTCAGAGCCAGCTGGAGAACGTCACTAAACTGATGCTCAATCTCACCGCCACCGTCAGCCAGCTGCAGAGAGAGGTAATGTACCTGTGTTCATTGACAAACACAAACCAGAGTCAGAAACATGTTAGGTTTCCTGCTTGGAATAAGCTCAGCAACAATGGGCCCTGTTTTAACGATCTATAGCATGTGGTCTAAAGTGCATGGCGCAAGTGCATTTAGGGCGCGTCCAACTCCACTTTTGTTAGTTAAGCAGCACATAATCTGGGCGCAACATAAGGCGAAAAGGGGTTGTATTTAGTCTCATAATTAATCATAGGTGTGTTTTGGGTGTAACAGGAAATAAACCAATCAGAGTGTCATCTCCCGTTCCCTTTAAAAGCCAGGTGCGCCTGCATATTGGTGCGTTGCTATTTAAAAGGCGGTTTTGACAAATTGGTGAAGTGAGACGTTTTCTGCTGACGAAACAGATCTGCTCGTGCGCAAGCAAATGTATTTGGTGCTTGGCCGGTGATACTACAGTGAGCAAGAGAGATGTTGAGGTCAGAGGTCAATGGACCCCTTTGAAAATGGCCATGCCCGTTTTTCCTTTCCAAAATGTAGCCTAACTTTGGAGCGTTATTTAGCTTCCCTCCGTACAAGTTATAATGACATGGTTGGATTCCTTCATGTTTTTACATGACACCAGTACCTCCACTACAGTTCTAAAACTGATGTGGGGAAAGGCATTAATATGTATGTGCACAAAATTGTGATGTTTTAAATGTGTGTGATTTTCAGACTTGTACAGCATTTCACTGTTTCCCTTTTCGTCTGCAGGTATCGGACCGCCAGAGCTACCTGGTGGTCTCTCTGGTTCTGTGTCTGTCTCTGGGCCTCCTGCTGTGTCTGCAGTGCTGCCGCAGCTCCTCTCCCGCCCCCAACGCCAACCCTGCTCCCCTTCCCAAGAGCAACCACTACCCCAGCCCCAAGAGGTTTGTCGCCCACACACACACACACTCCCATCACATATGAATAGCACATATTGCGTCTTTAGGCTTGGCTATTTATAATATTATTGTTCTACCATTCTCAGATCTGTCATCGTGATCCCGTACACCCAGTTTTATGATGCTGCTTTTGAATAGAGCATTATGTGTCACTTCCTGACTTCACTTGTTATTAGGCTGTCACTCCTGTCCTGCCCCTAACTGATGCTGGAGTCATTTAAACAACACAAATGTCAATCTTATTTTTCTTTCGTTAGATGCTTCTCCTCCTACGACGATATGAGCCTAAAGCGCAGGGTGACCTGTCCGCTTGTTCGCTCCAAGTCGTTCCACTTGTCCTCTACAGATGGTGAGGGTCCCCTTTCTTTAACACAGACACTATACACAAGTCTCTCCTCAAACCTGCCCTCTCTATTATGTTTCTCCCTCTTCTTTTGTCATTGAAACATAAAGCAACATTGAGGCTTGATACCACAGTCACAGCTCATTGCAAAGATCATATTATCGCTACCGTAGAGCTTTTCAGCCTAGTTGCGTCAGACTGCTGCAGCTCTTACCGCACAGCTGTCCACATTTGGATGTGTCACTATCCTAATCTTCATTCTTTCCTCTCACACATGTTGCCATGCTTAGTGGCTGTGATATCCCCCGGTGTTGCCGGTGCCTCGAGCAACACAAGCCCTCACGGAGAGGCTGGTGCAAGCAGCAAAAAAAGAATAAAGTCTTTGACTCATGAAACCTAAAACTCCCCCTGCTGTTCATTATCCCTCAGCTATGTGTGTGAGTGTGTGAGAGTTTGCCCTTGAGGCTGAGAGGCTGTCATTGCCAGCTTGTGCCCACATGCAGGCTTAAGGAGTGTAATAATAGAGCATGGTGCTTCGCTGGCTGATGGTAGACATTTGCAAGTAGTAATCGATAATAAGATAAAGTCTTTTCTGTGATTTTAGCTTCACCTTAGTTTTAGTCACATTACTTGTGTTATCTTCTGTATTATAAGCCGTGATTAGAAAATTGATTTCTGCATCTTTTGATAAAACTACTTGCAAGGTCACTTCATGCTTGTTACATGTATGTATTCCTGTTTGCCATTCCATCATTAACCTGGCCCCTCTCTCCCCTCCCCAGTAGGTCCCGATGACTTGTACATTGTAGAACCTCTAAGGTTTTCTCCAGAGAAAAAGGTACAGTGTTTGTTCCAGCTGCTGCTGTTGGCTGTGACGGCCGCCTTACTTTTTTTAAGTGCTGTGTGTTTTTCTAGTGTCAGTCAGTCAGTCTGTACTATATAAGTGTGCTACTAGAGCAGTGAATGGCTTCTTCATCAGTCACTGATTTCTGATCTCGGAGATAAGGGAGCAGCAGCCCGCTCCAAATACCTGTTAACCACTTCTTTGCGGACGCCGTGGGCTTATTTTCTGACTTTGAAAAAGGACTTCAATGCAAGTCCCTCAAATTTAAAACACGCCACACACCTCTTCCCCAGAGCGGCAAAGAATAATCGATTAGTTGTCAACTATTATAATAATCACCAATTTTGATAAGCGATTAATCTGTTTGAGTACTTTTTTAAGAAAAATAAGTCAAACTTCTCTGATTCCAGCTTCTTAAATGTGAATATTTTCTGCTTTCTTTACTCTTCTATGACAATAAACTGAATATCTTCGAATTATGAACAAAACGAGACATTTGAGGACATCGTCTTGGGCTTTGGGAAACACTGATCAACATTTTTCACCATTTTATAGACCAAACAACTAATCGATTTAATCGAGAAAATAATCAACAGATTAATCGACAATGAAAATAATCATTAGTTGAAGCCCTTCTCATAACACATCACTGATCAGTTATGAATCAGAATCAGAAATACTTTACTGATCCCTGGGGGGGGGAACTGGGATGTTACAGTTGCTCTTATATAAAGCATAAGTAATAGAAATAAAGGAGTATTTTTACATGTAAATTTTGTGCATAATGCTACAATATATAACACAATATATAAAGAGAAATATATATATATATAAATAATACAAATAAGAATAAGAGAAATATAAGAAATATGTACAACTATGTGCGTCAAACACATACAATATATAACTACAGTATAAATACAAAATGCTGAGACGTAGGATCTATTAAATGTGTTGAATATAAATGCAAGAATAGTATAAATAAGAATACATAAAAATAATAAGAAATGATGGCTGACAACTAGTTAATTAAGAGAAGTAGTTTCCATAATATTTCCTCCAGCCTCCATCATTCCCTATGAGACTTTCCCACCCTGCTTCGATCCATCTGTGTGACCTTAATGTCGAGCACAAAAGTGGTTAATATGGCTTTACATTATTAGATGTATCTTGACTTTCTCTAAATGTTCTTTATTTCATCATTCGCTCCACTTGTTTTATGTTTATCCTGCAGAAAAAGCGCTGCAAGTCAAAGTCTTTGGACAAGGTTGAGATTGTGAAGCCAGCCGATCCCTCTGCTCCGCTCATAAACGGGGGTCTAAACTGTAACGGCTTCCAACCATGCCTCCCTGCGCTGCCACCACCACCTCCACCACCACCACCACCTCCTCCTCCTCCTCCTCTTCTTCCTCCTCCTCCTTCTCTCCCACCGCCACCCCCTCCCTCTGCAGAGGAGGTGTCATCACTGCCCACTTGCACCTCCAAGGAGTTCCCCTCAGAGACCAGCAGCTGCAGCTCGTCCACCCACTCCGAGGAATCCTTCACAAGCCGCCTCGCCCCTCCCTCTCCCGTCTTCCCCTCCGCCGGCCTGTGCAACGGGCACAGCCTGCCTTTCTCCCTCCAGCAACCTCCCGCCAATCCCCGCCAGGAGAAGCGCTCCATGAAGCGGCGGAAGTCGCGGCAGACAGAGCTGCAGTTCCCTGCCATGCGGGGCGGGGGCGTCGCTTCTATGCCCAGCCTGCAGCAGCTTATGAAGGGAAACAAGGAGATCAATGTCGGGACCATCGGGGTGACTGCAGTTACAGGACATGTCTGAACACAACTTTCTATTTACACACACACACACTATATGGTAGCAGACTTGTGAGGAGATGAGGTCTTACTGCATCCCAAAGAACCACATTTCCCATGAGCACCCATGAGCACCCATGAGCACCAAGGCGCACCGTGGAACTGAAGTGGCTGTGGCAGCAGTAGCGCGACATCCTCCGGTCCTTATCCACTCCTGTCAAAGAGCTGTTTACGGTTACGTGCCTTTATATTCGTTCTTTTAATGCTAAGGAATATGAAATTGAAAGAGTTGTTGACAGAGAGAGACAGCGTGGTGGAACATTAACACAAGTCAAATCCATTGAAGTGTGTTCCAGATGGGTTTTTTTTCTACTGGAAAAAGCACATTGTCCCATGACAGTTGAGCATCAGTAGGCTTTAATCCGCACAGTGAGGAGAGGTGCTGGCCTCAACTCTACGTTCCTTCACCTACGGGGGGCATCAAGAAGTATTAGCTGCTCTTTTGGATGAAATGTGAGAACTGTGGAGCATGACAAACTACTTCTCTTATTTCCTTCTGTCTTTCATCGCCATCATTTTATCCATTCTGTCTTTTATATTGCATCCTAACATGACTGCAGGTGTTTTGTTTATGGGACCAGAGTTCATCGTACAACACCAAACTTTCTGTTTTTCTCTTCCTCTGTCTCCGTCAGTCTGTTCCAAACCAACCACCAGAGCTGAATGAAGAACATTTTACATGTCCGAATGTGTTGGTCCTTTCACTTTATAACCTCATGTTACAAATATAACCGCAGCCGTCTTTGGATCCTACTAGTTCACTATCTTCTTGGTTAATTTGGGCTGGGCCCGAAGTGCTTGCTCACGCACCAAATAGAGAGAAATTGCGCTGTACTGGATCAAACAGGATAGAGCGAAGCCATTATGAGGGGTTTTATTGTCTTTTTTTCTGTTTATATTTTATTATTTCTTTCATCCGTAGCTGAGCCACACTCCTCCTCACTTATCGTTGCTTATGTGTGGTTTGTTTGAATTATTTTCACAGCCAGTATGGAGGTTTCCTGTTCAGGGCACAATGTACTGTAGGAGCACATTGGGTTGCAGAGCTGAATGTTTACACTTTACCGTCTCACACACACACACGCACACACACACACACACACACACACACACACATCGTACTGGGACCCTGCAGCCGAGTCTGACCGACCAGTTTTATTTATCTATTTATTTATTTAACTACAGATTTTTTTTCTAACATAACTTGCTTTCTCCCAGTCCTGCAGTGTCGAAGCAGTTTATCCATGTGAGAACGTTACAGAAATATATTACAGAGATGAGAGATGCACTCAACCGCACTGACACAATTTCTTCTTTTTACATTTTAGCTTGGGCTCTGACATTATGGCCGCGTCTTATCCTGTTTGATAGCAGTCACATGTCCTGCAGCAGCGTAACTATAGATAATTGAGTATTGATTTACAAAACGTCTTTTAGGGTCGTCACACTGCTGCGTTTGTATTTGTTGTTCAGAGCTGCTGGGTGAAGTTGGACGTAGTGGGAAGGACTAAACTGTTAATTATTGTCCTGTCTTCTGTGTTTCAGCATCGAATTTTAACTTCACGATTTCATGACTGACCTGCGTTAACATTCAGTTTAATGTTTAAACAGCGTAGGGAGTCGTGTGCGAAGGGGGAGCTCATTTTTTAAAATAATAAAATGTATAATTTTTCTTTATGTATGCGGTTTCTGACTGGCTCTGTGTGGTTGGACTTGTATACATTTTGACAGAGAATTATCTTCTTACTCTCCCATCATTACCTCTCCTGACCAGCTCCTCTTTCTCTTTACATATCTTTATCCACCTCCGACTCCCCCCCCCACATTGCACGACTTTCTGTGACTGTGAAGAAAAGTTTTTTTTTTTAATATGCCTGCTTTTATTAACCACTCTTAATTCCCATTAGGAGCTTTAAACCCCTCTCCATGCCCGCTTTCCTGATCTCTCTCTCTCTCTCTGTGCATCCTCACTCTCATTGTACACTCTTTTATTCACTTGTCATCGCTCTTTGACTTTATGTGTTCGCCCCACCTCGAATGACACTTATGGTTTGTGAGGAGAAGGATGTGAATCGTTGAATAAAGGGAACGCAGCGACGATGGGTAAACTTGGAACACTATTAATGTGATTCTCTATGTTCCACAAGCCGAGCAAATCATGAGTTTTTTACCCTTTTTTTTTTTGAATGACCTTATGTTTGTTTGTGTGTGTGAACCCGTATGCACGTGAGGATTTATTTGTTGTTGATCTCATGTATGTGTGTGTCTGTGTTATGAGAAAGACTACTTTGAATCTACTTATCCCGTAACACAGCGAATGGAGAGAAATTCTAGGAGCTCAGTGTGCACTTTGTATGTCTCCTCATGCCTTTTTTGTTTTTGTTTTTCTACCGTATATGTCAAGTGCTATCTCTTTTTCTTTCTCTCTCTCTCTATCCTCCTCTTTCTCTCTGTGATTACTCTAAAGAGCTGCACAGTATTTTTGAGCAGGAGGGAGTTACTACAAAAATGTAGTGCCATTAGAAACTGTGAATTTCTAAATAAAACCTTTTTTTTGTTGTCTTTCACTTTGTCTTTGGATTTTATTGTGGTTGACTTAAATCCTAGTCCTTAAAGGAAAAGATAATGGGTGCATTTGTTCGCTTTAAGGAGATTGACGGTCACAAGCCAACTGATCATGGGAGTATAACTGAAATAAAATGTTGCCACAGGGGTTTTCATGCACAATATTGTTGCACATGTGATATGTTCTGCTGACTTCACCTGACTGGCTGATAACAACACTTAAACTGACTTATTTCTAAAGTATTAAAGCTTCAATAGAGCCACAAAACCGGTTTTAGAAAGCCAAGATGGGTAAAATTCTCTCTCCCTTGCTATAAGATAAAATAAAATCCAGCAGGGCAGTTTGGGTCTGTATGTAAGGCATCATTCATTACGCTGCCTTCAAGTGCTGTTGGAAATGTTACTACTATGGTTACAGTGGTTTAACTATTCCCAGAACTGAAGAAATTAAAAATAAATCAGGGCAAATAGAACATAAACCAGTATTTTTTTCATGCAGATGTATATTCTGACACTCCTCCCTACAGATATAATACCATAGGACATTAAACAAGATATTATAGGAAACCACTGGATGGAACCTGCAGTGCAGGATATAGTTCTGAGTTTTTTTCTCACTCTTAGCCAGTAATCTCCACTTCAGCAGCACTTACACACACCAAACTTTCAAATTTCATTCCTGTCTATATTCTGAAAGTTTTTCATATATCATTCATAGCCTGGTTTATACAACATTTTATTCCTTAAAACATGGTGAAAATGGATTTTTTTTGACAGTATTTTCTGATTTATAGAGTGATACAAAGAGATATCCTAAATTCCCGCTGTAAAAACCTTTACCTCTAATGTGTCAACAAAATGAAACAAGAATTTTCAACTTGGCTTTATCCAATGTTCAGATTGTCTGTCTGGAAATGTAGGCAAATTGGCTCATATTTAATAACACAATTCCTCATTTCATATTTAAACATAAAATTTCAGAAAAACTTGTTATCTAAAACATAATTGCCTTAAAGTAAGTAATCAACTGAGAAAGTTACACTTTTTTACCCTATTCACGTGTAATGTCTTTCTTCTTTCTTTCTTTTTATTCTATTACTTTCTCTCTCACCAGTAGTTACATTCCACCACTGCAAATAATCAAACACCAGCCACCAAAAGCAACTTCCTTGGTGACTTTGTTTTTGTTTTTGTTTTTTACTTTTTATTTATTGTTGCAGCTAAACAATACAGGCGCTTGCTTCTCTAAGATACAAAATAAACCCATCACACAATACCAATGACCAAGACACAACTCATAAATATTTTAAATAAATATTTTATATAAGGGGAAGAAAAGGAAAAAAAAGAAAAGAGAAGAAAATAAATAAATAATAATTAACTAAGTAACCAACCAACTAAATATATAAATAAATAAGTAAATAAATACAATAAAAGCAAAAAGAAACAACCAAGCAAACAGAAAAAATAATAATAATAATAATAATTATTATTATTATTATTATTATTATAATAAGTAAGTGAGTGGAAAATAAATAGTAATTTGTTTAAATAATAATAATAATCATGATTATAAAGAAGGGAAATGCATCGTATTATAATGAAAAACCTTATTTTTTATTTTTTTCACAATATCAAAGTGATAAAGTAGAACAGGAGCACATTCATGTAAGAATATTTATTAGCAATAAAGGGATTACTAGATAAATTGGTGCATGTCATTACCTCCCACCACCAGGTGTCGCTGTGAGCAGAGCGGAGCGCTGTGTTCATCCGGGTATCGCTCCGTTGTTTACGTTTCTCCAACAACATGGAGGACGAGGTGGATGTTGACATCGAGGGAGACGAGTTTGACAGCAGTATTAGGTGAGAATATTCACTGTTTCTGATTAATTAACATCTCTACAGTCTGTTGGTGTTGTGTGCTTCAGTCTGCACTAGTTAACGGAGACCTGGTGGATGTTTTTAGTCTCTCAGTGCAGATACAGCTGCTGTTAGCTCCTCTGTTAGCTGTGTTGATGGATGAGAGGTGCTCAGATATAACACAGTTTTATAGGTTGATATCTATGGATAGGCGTCTCCTCGGCTCTTCTCGTTCAGTGTTAATGTGTTTTCTTTCTGCTGCAGTGAGCTGGATGGAGGAGGTTTAGTCCAGGAGCAGTTTATCCAGTCTGCATGGAAGAGCAGCGCAGGAATACTGGTGAGATAACAGTCCTTCAGCTCACTCTCTCTGTATGTGACCAATAGATACATATATGTATGTATGTATATATGTATATATGTATGTATATATGTATATATGT
>CAKAOH010040732.1:21410-89374 GCA_916701665.1 Sebastiscus tertius | reverse complement strand
ATCTATTGATCAGGCTGGTTGAGTCTTATCACATAGAGCTCAGTGGTGTGCCAGTAGGATCAATAGGCTCACTGGCTGAATCAATGTTCATAAATATCAGTCACGCTCTTACTCATAGTCATACCTTTGGTCTTGTTTGGTCTGTCTGAAGTTGAGAGGAGGGTTATACTATATATAGGTTTTATTGGTTGATATAAATATTGATAGTTTTGTTCAAATCCAATAATACATAGAGAATGTTTGGTGCTGATCAGTATCTGTAAGCATTTAATGGAACTGTTTGTGTATTCAGGGAACCCAGCTGATGGAATTATTGACCTATCATGGACATGCCAACTTAAATTGAACTGCTTTTGGTGTTTGAAGGCCATTCAGTATTTATGGATTGAAGGTCTTGATAGCAATTTTGTGTTGGTTTTTATTGGATTTTACCAGTCATTAAAAAAAAATCCTGATAAAATAATGAACTATCGGAAAACAATATTTAATAAGCAAAACAGGGAGCAGACTTTATTATCATGAAATGTTCTGATTATTAATACACATATGAATACATTTACATGCCTGAAACCATAACTTACCCTTATCTTTAAGAAACCCTTTTACCTCAACGTACCCCACTATATGGAGGTCAATCTGATATCAAATAGCTGTCACTTTAGCTTTGTATGATATGTACAATCTGAAATTAATAGCTGCGAGAGTAGCTAAAGTAGCCGAGTAGCTACTGTAGAGAAAGTAGAAGTAGAAAATTACATTTTGTTGAAAATAGCTCTAAAACCTATTTTTTGCTCTCTTGGCTGTGTGCACGACAACACCTGATTTATTGTTTGATGATAATTGACCCTTTGCTAAGTCCCGCCCCTTGAACGCAGACTGCCCAGTCACAGTGTGGCATCGGCCAGCTCTGACCAGGGTCCAACAACTATATGTCTCCATAGACTCTCATTTAATCGTTTCAGATTTTCTTCATTTTCAGGCTGGTTTTATGGATTTGAAACTACTCATGGTTAATCGTTGTGTGATAGTGATACTTGGAGAGGTTGGAAGGAGATACACGTTTCTAAAACGTTACGTACAGTGGCAGCTGGCGACTCAAACAACTGGGGAGGAAGTGAGGAAAACCAACCCAGGGTGTCATGTTATGTTAAATTATTGTCCTCTGTCTGTTAGCAGGATTACTCCAAAAGTTTGAGATGGATTCAAATAAAATCTTTTGGAGGGGTAGGGTGTGGCACAATGAACAAGCCATTCGATTTTGGTGGCAATCCGGATCATGACCCTGCTGCTGCATGCCCCAGTCACTACTACTGTGGCGTGCAGCGGTCCGACATGCTGCAATCCTGGTATGGGCGACAGACTGCTGCACCGGGTCCTTCAGGACTGCTACAACAAGCTAACTGTTGCGTTGGCCAACACAAGGAGATAACTACAGCTCGATAGAGATTCGGACATCATCACTGGACTAACGCAATGTCAATATTGTGTTCTGCTGGTTGTTGATTGGTAACAAGCCAGGGCAGGATGACCTTTTATATATATTTTTATCTTTCTAATCTATTTTCACTGCTGAAACAGTTGGACGTCCTCCAAACGCATATTGCAGATCCTTCTGTTGGCTTCTTTCTGAAATCGCTTTATAGTTTTTCCAGAAATTAGACAATATTTCTTCAGGGAGTGCAGTTAGGGACAGTGTGGGCTCCATGGTCGCCCTAACAGCTTGACAGAGTAGCAGTGGGGTGCGGGGCTTAGCAGAGGGTCAATTGAAGAGACTCATAATATCTGGCATAGAGCCCTATACTGTATGGCCAGGCTACCTCCCCCTGCTTGAAGCCATGCAAACACTGCCAGCTCTCAGCTCTGGGTTGTGGCCAGCTCTCTGCTGGCTCTGCGCCATACTGAGCATGCCTATTAGACAATGATGCACATACAAACAGTTGCTCACCACGTTGCAGCATCCACCTCCAACCTCTAACCTGAACAATGGGTTTTGCGAGTGACGACACTTAGAAATGTTACATGTTATCAAACTATAAATCAAGGAATCTCCGTCTGTCTGTCCTTCACATATCTCGAGAACTGTTCAGCCAATCTACTTCACACTTGACGGGTGTATTGCAGAGGATCAACAGGCTTGTGGTGTCAAATTTGGTGCAATTTGGACACGCAACATGTTCAATATTAATAAACTTTGAATAAACAAGTGACCAATGCTCTCTGCAACAGCGGTTTCAGGGCTCTACGGACTGAGTCGTGCATGTCGTCCGCAGTGGGCCTTTACAGGCCGCAGCTCATTGACTGCAGTTCACCTGCACTGCTTCAGGATGCTTGATATTCTAACATTACAACCAAAATCTTCTTCCCTGGAGTTAAGAAGCAATGAGCAGTTCTCCAGCAGCAGCACTTCCAGTCACCTTTGGCCCCTGGAAGGGCCTGGTAATGCATAATGTAGAGTTGGTGGTGCCCTGGTCTGGTGGCCGAGGGGTTAAAGGCCCAGACACACCAAACCAACGTCAAGAAACTAGTAGCCGACTGTCTCACGTCGCCTTTGTCTTGGCCAGAAAGTTGCACTCGGGCACACCGCAAAGACTACAGCTAACGGCCAACTACCACCTACGTTCTGCGCCTGCTTGAGAGGAAATAACTCTCCATACCAGCATGTAGTGTTAGTCTGTATTTGTTATTCAAAAAAGGGAAACCGGAAAACCTAGGACAGCAGATATCCAGATGGCTATGTCATATCCGTGTGTTGGTATGATCAGATGAGATGAAGATCATAAATGTAAAAAGAGTCTCATTGGCTTTACTCGTTGGCTTGCTTTCCTCACTTCTGTTTCTCTTCTCGTGCACTAATTTGTATAAGCTGAGCAGCCAATCAGAGTGACTTCTCTCACTGACGGTCTCCGCCGCTGATTCAACACGCTGAATCGGCCAAAAAACTGACACGGGCAGACTAGAGCCGACGATACGGGACACACCGCAAAAACTCATCCACAAACTCATCCACTGACCACATAGCACAGAATATGTCAATAAATGGTTGATTAGACCTGAGTTTATGAAAGAATAGCACTATTAATGAAGCTCCGCTAACTAGTTGACAAACACATTGCATTTCCTGTAACTTCTTCACTGTAAAAGCGTAAAACTGGAAAGTAATTGCATCAGCATTTGCTTTCCCCATAAACATACCAAATAATCTCCAAGGAAGGTGGGAAGACAGTGAGGACGGGATGACAACAAGAAAAAAAGGAAGGAAAGATGCAAACAGACAGCAGGAAAAAAGGATTTCACCCGGGGGAGTGAAAGGATGGTAAGCATTAAAAAGGTGGTTATGGTTTGTAGTTTAGTGACTGATATCAATAAATAGGCCTTCCAACCCCCATGTAGACATATTATGGGCGATCTCTTGCAACATACATTTTCTGAGTGCCTCTACAGTGCCTATACTGCCTGTACAGTATCATAATATAACTGTCTCTATGAGGAGCCATAAAGAGCAGAGGCAGTATCCAGCTATATGTGATTAAGTGCAGCTTCTAAGGGTTAACGTTGACAGGATGACATGCTAATATGTGAGTCCTGCTGAGCTCTGGGACCCAGGGGGTGCTGAAGCAGCGTTTAATGCTGACCTCAACAAATGCATGTGACTGTGGGCCCATGGGGCATCGTAATGTGCATTGAGGAGAGTAGTTTTCTTTTTTATCTATGAGAGATGGTTGAACTACCAAAAGAAGGAGAAGAACGGAGAACACAGGATGTTAAGAGTTAGCAGAATATTACAATAGTTGAAATGCAAAATCCATTTTTTTGCTCTAAGATATTATCTCTCAATAAAGAGCCATATATTATTTAAAAAAACAAAGGAGAATCTCTTTTGTTCCAGGCTTGTGCACAAATCCAATATTCACATTTGCCATTATATCAATAAGGATGCCCTCAATAGTTCAACTGGCAAACAGACGCAATGCTATCCAGTGCAAATATGTTCACATATTACATTATCTACACACTGGTGGAAATAAAATCTAGCAGACTGCTACCACTGACTGAAAATTCAATCAGAACATCGAAGCTGAATGTCTGCACTATTTGTTTTTCATTTCATTTGCTTGCGACAGTACAAAACAAGTATGACAAATGATTTTAACAGCACTATATTGCTTTAAACTGTTATTTTTGTACAAGGAAAAGTTATGCAAAAAAACAAACAAACTAAATGTTCTGGAGCCAGTGACTAAAGTGCTAATAGTAGACATGTTGTTGCCACCATATTAGGCTTACTAGCCACAAAGGAACACTCTTTCTTAACACCAAACCAATGATATGTACTATTCATCTTTACTAAATATGCAACGTGTTCTCATCCCAATTCGTCACATACTCACGCTTTGTCAGACCTCTCGGCGTCACTCTTTTCGGTCGCAGTAAACACGTGCTTAATGTTGTGAGGTAAACAAAAACATGGGCTTAGGTTCAGGTAACAAAACCACTATAGTTAGGTTTAGGAAAAAACAACATGGTTGGGCTTATAACTGCTCAATTACATAGTTTGTCCACCAGAAAAAACTCCCTTACTAAAAAGAAGTTTAGTCAAGTGTGCTATTAGTATACTTCTTTTAAACTTAGAATGAGAGAGTATACTTTAAGTCTAATTTGTATGTACTTAACAAAAGTATACTTAAGTATATTTGGCTCATACTGACAAGCATTCAGAAAAGTCAAAGTATACTTGGCATTTACTGACAAGTAACAGGTCCGATCCTTCTTTCTCTTCCCGGCTAATAAAAAGACCAGGAGTCGCTGGATAAAACACATCAGGTCAGATAACGTTTCATTTGTGTGCAGAACATAGCTAAGTTAGCTAGCTAGCTAGTGTTGGTGACATATGTTGTCCGAGACAAGAGCGGTTTCACACAAAACTAAATTATACTACGACAAAACTACGACAAACTGAGACTTTCTGGACTTGCAAAATTATGTTTTAAATTGACCAACATCATATGTGTGATTCGTGGCGCAATTCAAATGGGATCAAAAAAATATTTGTCCCTCTCCGTTGACTACCGTTCATATTTTTTAACCATAATACGGTCCCATGGAGTCCACTGGAAGGGGCGGGACTTGAGTTGGTGTGCACTGAGCTAAGCGTAGCTTGCACGTCAGTTGGTCCATTTTCTCCTCCGTTCTGCCTGTTGATATTGTGGAGTGGATGTTTGTTCCTGTGGAGTGCTGGCCAGGAGTTCTCCTATGACTGGACAGATGTGTACACACACACACACGCACACACACACACTCATACAATGTTACATCCATACATCCATACAGATGAAAAAAGGCAGTCATTCTCAGGTCTGACCGTAGCTGAGACCACATGGTGTTTATATTTAAGCACTGTCCTTTGTGAGAAGAACAACGAGAGAGAGAGAGAGAGAGAGAGAGAGAGACAGAGAGAGAGAGAAAGAGAGACAGAAAGAGAGATAGGGCGTATATCAACCAGACTGAGGGGACTGAATAAGCTGAGTGTTGCAATTCTCAGCCAGAAGGCAGTGTGAGTGTGTATGAGAGAGAGAGAGAGAGAGAGAGAGAGAGAGAGAAGGGGGAATAAAGAGAGAGAAAGGAGAGGGAGGGTGGGACAGGTGGGGGAAACAAGCAGAGAGAGAGAGAGAGAGAGAGAGAGAGGCATGCAGTCTGAAGGAGAGAGAAGAGGACAGCGGTGTGTATCTCCCTTCTCTCCTCTATCTGTCCAGCTACTCTCCACCTCTCTGTCCATCTCTCCATCTCTCCTCCATCTGTCCGTCCATTCGTCCCGTCTCCTGCACTGTTGGTACATGACTGATTCAGGGGAGGATGTTGAAGTTCCGTGTGGACAGGAGAGCCAGGTAGGTGGAGGGAAGAAAGGAGGAAGTGACACACGAGGCTGGAGTTTAGGACAAGACGAGGAAGAAGAGGAGAGGAGGAGGAGGAGGAGGGGAGGTTGATGGAGGAGTGGACAGCCTAGGAGCTTGGAGGTCAGAGATGACTGCAATGCAGTGCCAGCAGGAAACACAGGGAAATCATAAGCCCTCTGCTGTGAATGTATGGTTGATGTGAGTGCTTTGTGTACAGGGGTGTATAGAGTACAGTGTTGTGTTGGTTAGTGTGTGTGTGTGTGTGTGTGTGTGTGGACCATGTGACACAGCGTGGTGGTGTGTGTCTGGCTGGGGTGTTCTACAGTGGTGCAGTGCTAAATCAAGAGCAGGGATTCAAAGATGTTGGTTTGGTTTTTGCCTGTATGTCGTTGGGGATAAGCATTCCGCGCTGTGGTGTTTTCTTCTTTTTGACTTCAATCAGCCATCGAATCAGCCGCTGGGACTAGTATGTCATCTTATGTTGCTGCAGTGTAGTATATGATTCTGTTATCACTTTTATCTGTTGAGTCCATCTTAACTGCAATACTCACATGTAGCACTAAACAGTCTGAGGACACATCTAATTGAGATTTGTCTGACCGATATTGCAAATAAATTACAATTGAGCGTTTGACCTCGGAAACAGTTAAAAATCAGAACTCGAGGTCTACTTCCTAACCTTTTTGAAAACTTTCGACCGGCTCACTCAGCCTTCCTAGGGAGGTGGACTTTGCTCGGGTTTTGACAGATGTGACTCAAGTTCCATACTAAACTCCATCTGCTGAGGAAAAAACGTGAAATGTGTTTTTCTCATTCCGGAAAAGTGGACATCATTCAAACGTGGTGTCGCATTTGTTGTTGTACTGTACATGATGCATTTAGTGATTTGACAAGGTTGGCAAAACATGCATTGAGTGCAGGTTAGAAAAGACGTAATGTAATGTATTGGGCGACTTGGCAAGGGGTAAAACAAGCATTACATACAAACAGCAAAAAGTGATTAGGATTGAATATGAATGGAAAGTAATGTGACCAAGTAGATCTTAAGATGTGAGGTGTATATATGAGAGAAGGTTTAGTGTGTGTGTGTGTGTGTGTGTGTGTGTTGGGGCAAGTGTGTATGCAAGTAGAGGAGCAGTGGGGGATAGTGTTTACAATCATTATAAAATAAAAAAACAGAATATTTTAAAGAAAGAGAGGAGAAAAAAAATAATAAATGGATTAGTGGATCCAGTGGGTACAATAATAATAATAATAACTATTCTGTATATATATATATATATATATAAATATATATATAAAAGCTACTATTATGGTATATTCTATGGAGTCAGATCAATATTAATGAATGCACACAGAAGGATTTACAAATGTATTTTGTGATTTATATATAAATGTCTCTCCACAAAAATATTTTTCAATGCACACAAAAATAGTTATCATTGTATATAAATGTAAAAAAAATCCACATATAAAAAACAAGGTTCACAAAAATATTTCTGATGCACACACACATATTTATTGTTTTAAATAAATGTAATTGAAATCCACAAATACATCATCAAAAACATATTTGGATGTTGTTACATTTATATACAAACTGTGTGTGAGTTTTATGAGACTCCCCTGACATGCATCGATCCACAAATGCCACAAATTCTTTTTACAACAGGGAATTAACTGTAGCCAATCAGATGTCTCCTTCCTTTTCAGCCAATCAACCCACGAAGCACAGATGTATCTGTCCACATTTGATTGGTTCGACACTTACCTTTGGTGCACAAATCAAATGTTTGAACCACTTCGCCCAAATATCTGTCCTCTCTATACATCCATGTAGCTACTGTTTTCCACATTCACCCTGTGCATGACATAATTCATACCCCGCGGGGACTTGCTCATGTGATTGGCTGATAAGGAGGGAGACATCTGATTAGCTAAAGATAACTCCTTGTTGAAAAAAATGCAATTTGTGGATCGATGCACGTCAGGGGAGTCTCAAAAACCCAACTAATCTGACTGTGTTTTGTGCGCGTAAACTAGATTTAGTGTTGCGGCCGGTGTGATCCCATCGCAAGATGTTTTCCAGTTGACCCTATGTGTAATGCACTTAGAATGCAGTTGTTGTATTGGACCAAATTTGAATGCAGGTACAATATGTGCTTGTGGACAAAATAACAACTTACACAACCCCACTCAAAATTGCCAACAATCATGGCCTCAAAAATCACCATAGAGCTAATTTTGACACAGTAACTCAGACAGACTAATGACCTAAAGACCTTGCCAGACCGATGAGAGTGAAAATGAGATTCTGTTCTAACTTCAGACATGCTAATAGCTAACATTAGCTTAATGCTAGCTGGTACACATATAGGCAGCAAACACAACCACATTACAATAGTTAATTTACTAACCATTTACGACATTAGACAACCCATAAAGACAGCATGATAATGCCACTGGTTCAAATGTTTGCTATACAAAATCTACAGTAATTGGGACACTGCCAAAGAATTGAACATGCATACATCTATGTGTAGTGTTTTTAACTGAGCAAACTAGACTAGAACTAGAGTTATCAAATCTTACAACATTTAATTTAATTGTAGCAGAAAGTTGGCAGTAGGCACATTGAGACAATATTGATTTAATGTGCTAAATACAGGATTGGGAGCATTTCTATTGCCTATCAAAGACTCTCAACATGGCGACTACAAGCCGGGTGGCTCGCAGATTATGGTGCTAACAGCGCTAACACTGCATACAACGGCAAAAGTGCTGACAGAGATAACAGTTTTTACCTGAGGGGGGACCGGAGGGTGGGTGCTGCTGCACTTCCATCGGGACGGTGTTATCGACTGTAACCTCCGTATGAGAGCAGCGGCCGTGAACTATTCAGTGGGGCACACTCACATGCACGAACATGCACTAAATGGCACGTATGGCCGGCCCGGCGATGTCAACAAAGCAACACACACACACAGAGGGAGAGATACTTCATTCTCTGCTCAGGTAGACATTACTCCTCTATTTTTTTACATAGACAATAGTAGTTTATGTTATATTAATGCTCTGGATATCGAATATAGCACCTTTAAATGTTAGTATTTCAGTGTTGAAAAAAACAAGACCGTTTTGCAATGTTGATTAAATGGCTTTTCTTTTTTCAACATATACATTGTGACCGCTGTAGAAATATTAATTAGAAGTAGATTTTTCAACCTTCACCATTTAGCAAACTTCACGAACATAACTCAGTGTTGATTGAACAATTTTTATTCGAGTTGATTTCTGCTGTTTATCCAATGCAAGGAATTCACATTAATTAACTACAGAAAAGAAAAATCAAGACAGACTTAAAGTGCTATCTCCTACAGCTTGAGGACATTGCTAATTAAGTCATAACTTACACTCTCTACTCTACTCGCCTTACTCACAAGCCACATGCACATTAAAAGATTAATTTGTGTCTGTAATTGTGACAGTTTTACCATGTATAACACTTTAAATTCTGCGTCAGACCTGTTATATAACAGACTTTTTTCATGTTTTTTTTTTGATGTTGGCTGCTTCAAAGTCACTCTCCATGTAAGCCTCTGTCCCACATTAGCAGGCCACACTTTATACGACAAATATCATGACTTTATCCATACAAAATTTGTTGCACTTTCTCTGCAGTGTGCACTGCATATTACAGCCTAAAAAGGTGATGCTGATTTCAAGCTGGGAACTAACTGGAACTGCCTTGTTTATCTTGAAACATCTGGCAGAGTTGTGGTTAGCTACTATACTGGATGTACTGACTGAGATGTGGGAGACTATTTCTGACAGTCCAGAGCTGTGCAGCTGTCCCGTTTGTCCTCCAGCAGATACAGTATATGTGGATCCTGCTTCCTGATGTTAGCTGCTTCTATGTAGGTTTGTAGGTTATCCCTGAGCAGGCAGGCAGGCACCACCCTGCAAGACTGAGTCTCACACACATGCAGAACCACAGAAATGATTTAGTGCTTTAGTTGCCAGGAGCGGATACTGTAGGGAAGCTAGTATAAAGGGTCGGACTGGTCGCATGTGTCTTGTATATATTGATAATAAAAACATAAACCAAGGGGCATTATATCTCCTACAAAACATAGGATATTTGTAAAAGCAAATGAGCTGGATATGGACATGATTTCAAACACACTGACTGTTTATTCTGTTGTGGTTATATTTCAGTGACTCAGGGATGATTCAGTTCAAATGAGTGACTTTATTGTTGTGACTGTTTATCAGAAAACATATTGCTACCAGCAGTAAAAAAGGTCTGTTTTCAAAAACCAACAGGGACTTCACACATTCAAGCATGCAACACAAACCCAATACTTGTGTATGTATTTATGTATGTATGTCAGGGGCAGCTGGTGACTCAAAACATTGGGGAGGACAGGAGGAAAACCAAACCACGGCATTGTGCCATTTTACACTGGTTGAATACTTATCTCTACTTTCCTTATTTATTAAATATAAGACCATAATTCACATTCGGTATAACAATAACAAAAGAGCGAGAGGTATATCACATTAAACAAATACACTGAAACCTACATACAGTCCTATTGAATGTCTAAATAGTCTTATAGTCAAATTATAAAGTGGTTTCACATATTGCTCAACATCCTTCACGAAAACAGCAAAATAAGGTATTTATTGTTAAATTTATATTTATGAATAAAAGATTAAAAGAAAATGTATTATAAGAAAATATTGTTTTGGTGTTTTTGAAGAAACCAAACACCACATTCTCCCATAATAATGTTTTTAAAGATATGATTAATAAGAAATCTGCAAAGGTCTTTATGTCTTTTTTTAATTTCTGCATGTAATGATTCACTTCCTTATCCTTATTAACTATTATGAAGAAGAATCCAGACCTTCTTCCAATAGCCTATATATCATTTACAAACTGATTCCAATATGCCATGACATCTGGAATAGAGACAACACGTCTTTGAAACAGAGCAGCTATGGCTCTGTTATTATTTTGGAGATGTGGTGAGAAACACAATCTTCCTACTGGGGAGTCAGCTGGGTTGGGCTCATCTCTACTTTCTTATTAAGCAGTAAAAGAATGACTTACAAGATTTCTAATAAACAATCACTGCAGTCTCTGGACGGGGATGAACCTCCAGTTTGTGTTTGTGTCACTAGAAGCCCGTCAGTCCAACGAGCGGTGACGCAGCAGCCAGTACGTTGCTGGTTTTGGATCACGGGGTTCTTTGCCCATACCGTGATCCAGAATCCTGTTGTGTTAGCTAACATGCTACTGTGTTGATCTATTGCTTTACTGCCAGTTTGTCCCACTCACGTACACATACAGAGGTAGAGAATTGAAGATGAAACTTGGAAATCATCATTAGACAAATGCAATGTCAATCTTGAGTTCTGCTGGTTGTTGATTCGTAAGAAGCCGAGGGAGGTTATCCTCCATTGGAGCTTCATCTGACGTGCTTTGGCCTTTCATTTGCTATTATTGTCTAATGAGAGATAAGGAACAAAATTCAAGGATTTTCCTTTTTATTGAAACTAAAACGTCGACAACATGTGCAACAATCACATCAAATACATGACAGTGATATAGCCCACAAAAACAAATTTGCTCATATGTAGGTTTATAAACAAAGTGATAAAAAAACCTATATGCCTATATGCCAACATATAAAATAAGAGACCTGACTTTGTTGAGACTGTCGATCTCCTGCGCTCCGTTTCAGTACCCGGGACAGTGCCAAACACATGCTCTTGCTATCAGTCTGAGAATAACTAATAATAATTAATGTCGATGCGTAATGAATATAGTCGGCCATAATAATTCAAAAACTAATTCTAAAATGTATTGCTCAACTCAAGCAATCTGAAAGCCGTGATATAATTACCATATACCACACTGCAATGACGCGTCTAACCTTTGTACTTTCAATATCACGCTGCGTCTGGGGGATCACATACGCAAACACAGAACAGGATACAGATACAAAGTAACAACAAAGTTAGCTGCTAAAATGTGGCCCAGAATATGCAAGCAAGCAGAATTGCAACAGAAATACTGCACACGAACCACCGCCTCCGCCTCCGCCTCCGCAGCACCACCATTAAGAAACTATCTGATGCGGGTCCTGACACGAGAGAGATTATGGCAGTAAGTGGATTGGCAACCAAAACTCGGGGCCCGGAGCAACATCCTGGCCAAGCCAAGCAACATGCATCAACCTAACAAAAAAAGAGCAGCCTAGTACAAGCAGTTATGAAAGTCCTCCTACTGATGCTGGACAGTTTCTCAGCGGTTGCACAATAAATGGCAACACACAATAATGCAAATAAAGAGACAAATAATGAAATCAATATAACGCAGCCTGCGATGAAAAAAGAAATATGCTAACTGCTAGCGTACCTTAGCAACCACAGTTCTAGCAAACAGATTGGTATGGTAGGAGGGCCTATTTTATTAGGAACATTATTATTTGTGTCAGTAACTTTCATATTGCCATACTTGATGACCGTTTTATAGAAGGTCACTTCAGACTGTGATACGTTGTGATTATATCAGAGCTAAGGGCGTTGTTCTGGCCGACAACGGTGAGCTATCGCAACGCTGCATTTGAATGCTGATTTGGACATTGATCACCATGGCAACTGTTGAAGCTTCGGGTCAGCCTTAAAAGAGAGCGTGTGCACATGCAGTCGCAGGATGTGCACACAAAGTCGTACATACACACGCATGCCTGTGTGTTGTTGTTGTTGTTGTTGTTGAGTGTGCATGCACAATCGTCTACATCACACACAGACGCACATACATTCACACAAGTGGGGCTTTTAGTAAATTATCACACGTACGCACGCACGTCCTGTCCTCTGTGACCCTTTCTACCCCCCATAGTGTTTATGTTATATATGTATGTATATAACAACCATTATGGCAAAATGTTATTCCTTCTCATAACATTATTAATTATGTAATGTATGTCATCTGAAAAAAAAACAAACAGATGATTATTATTTTAGGGAAGTTGCAGTTAATTTGCATTTTATGTAAAATGAAAATAGACAGAGCACATGAGGAAATCTGTTCCTGCTGCTCTGTCTGTCTCCTTCACAATGACTGATGGAGTACCCCGCCCCCCATGATAGTCTGTGATACTTTAAAGGACCCATTGCAATCATGACCTCAATAATGTGTAGGAGGAATTGGGTGCTTTTGACTGGGATCCCCCAGGATTTTTAAAAAAGCACTGATTAAAACAGAAACAGAAACCATTCAAATGATGATGAGTGATCCCATTCACATTACATTATGGTTATTTGATTACCGTTAATATAAAACATATTGATTACTGCAGCTTTGAGACTGTACAGTATGTGTGTGAGGATATACACAGATATCCATGCAGAAACTTGGCCAGATGCACAGCCACCCGCTCACACACACACCCATCCAGAGAGCCCGAGGAGCCAGAACAGCAGCATGTGAGTTTGAAGCCCTGAAGTAGCTGAGGACTCTGAATACTGGTTAAGCAGATGAAGGGAGGACTGAGCTGATGCAGGCAGACAGCTGCAGTGCTGCTGTGTCCTGATCAGCTGGTGCATCAGCTGAGTGTGTGATGTCATCAGTGACTGGGGGGGGCAGGGGTATGGTCAGCTGTCAAACCTGCTGCTAATTTCTGCTGCTGCTACTTGAGTATGCCATGTGTTTTACTGGTCACCATCGCCTCAACGATTAAAAAGAAAAGAAAAGAAAGGACAACTCTGGAATACTTTTTGGCGTGTCATCATTCGACTATGACAATGTGGACTTTTTGGATGATAATGTTTGCAGAGTTCTGCATTGGATGAAATGTGAAAATGAACTGTAAAAGTTATTGTAATCATATTGCAAAAAGGAAGAACTTGGATCTCCGTTGCCACTATAAACAAACGTATCTCAGGTTTCTGCTTGAGGTTTCCTAAATCAATAATGTTGCCATGTACTCAACAAACACTCACACAAAATTGGACAGGAGTTACAGTCAGATGCGACATTCAAAGAAATGAGTTCATCAGTATAGTATTCACATCCTGACATCCAGGGCAACAACATCATTCCTACTGTATCAGAACTGATAGATATGATGGACCAAACTGTGAACTTAATCCTAAGAGACCCAGCGGTTTTTGTCTTTTTTAGGGTCTTTAGGGGGAGATAGCTGGTCAACAGTTTATGCCACACAAAAGGAGTACACATCAATTGAAAGCTGGGAACTTGAAGATCAATTTGAGATGCACCACATGAATCAGAAATAAACATGAATGAGGAGAATGAATGAATGAATGAATTTATATAAATTGTAAAAGTGTATGAGGGCTTAGATCCTTATGATAGAAGTATGTGATGGCCATTCCCATGCTCACTTATGTCTCATAAGTTGTTGCAGCCATTTTTAGGTTGATAACATCTGTTAACATTTGCTACATTTAACCATTTTATATGACATTAAGACACCAAGACCCTGAGGAACACCATAGAAAAACAAGGTCAAGGAACCCCTGTGAAAATGGCCATGCCAGTTTTTCCCCTCACCAAAATGAAGCTTAACTCTGGAGCATTATTTTGCATCCTTCCCGCAAGCTAACATGACACAGTTGGTGCCGATGGATTCCTTAGGGTTGTCTCATTTCATATTGGCTGGATCTCAGGTCCAAGTTTTGATAAACTGTAATTATCTTCATCCAATCCCAATCAAACAATGACGAGATTTGATTGACATTCTGGGATTTCATCTTCAACATCTTATGTTGATCTATGTCCTCTGTGTCCTTCATCTGTCTGTTTCCAGTCAACATGACCCCAGTGGACCAGCTGGACCAGCAGTGAGCCCCATCCAGCTGGAAGAGCCAACAATAATACACTCCTATCTGCAGTAAGTATAAACAGAACTTTACCGGCAGTAATATCTGTTTTTAGCTACATTTATTCATGCCCACCTGCACACACAAACATCTACACATCCTTTATTGTTCCACAAACAGACACTATTCTGTCATTAAGATATATGTGCTGTTTGTTATCTATCTGTTTTCAGTTTTGTCTTGTCCAGACAGATTAGTATCCGTCTCTATTCTATTATCAATAGCTGTCAGCATTCAGAAATGGATTCCACTTCACACACACGACATTAAATAACCAATAAACCCAAGGCAATAACATTTTGTCTTTTCTGCTAAGCAGCCTCCAGACTTACCGCTGCACATAAATATGCATTTTAAAACCCATTTGCTTCAGGCTAGGTCAATACTACAACGTCATAACAGTTATTTTGTCAGCCACAAGCAATTTTAATCAGTGGAGAGAACTGTGAAAAGGGAAGGAATTATCCAGTGCAGCAGCAGCAGCAGCAGTGCATGAATCATTTCCACCCGGTGATTCATTCGACGCAATTGCGCCGGATGCAGAATGAACGTGCAGCATGAACAGCAGCAGCAGACACTGACAGCTCATCGGCTTGTCTGTAAAGGATGCCAGAAAGCATTTCAGACGCTACATTTCAGCAAAGACATCGTGGAAATATTAGTCTCAGACAGATGTTTGATGCAAGCAGAAACATGTACTTTACTTTTTATTGTTTCATGAATCGCAAAGCAAGCTCAGTAGTTAGTGCTATTGACTGGTAATGCACTTTCAACGCAGCAGTAGAAGTAGCACAACATGGACATACAGTACATGAGTCACATTTCACCACTGTATAATACTAGTCAAGACCACCAGAGTGTAAACTCTGTTAGGGATGCACTAGGATTAGGACTGTCCTCCAGACTGGGCTAGACTAGACAAGACTAGACTAGACTGCAATGACCTAGACAGGACTGGGCAGTGGGCATACTATAATTAAACCTTTCTGGGTTAGGCCACTGTAAGAAAGACATAACAAATCCTCCAAACTAGATGACAGAATAGAGGCCTGTACTACGAAGCGATTTCAACATCTCCGGGGTATCTTCTCCTTATCAGGCTTAACTAACCCTAACAAACGAGATCCCGCTAAGCGGTCTTACGACGGTGGTTATCAACTCGGTAAATCAACCCAGGGTTTCTACATTTGGCCGGGAGCGTGTTCGCATGAACCGGGCGGTGTTTTTACAGCATCTGACCAATCACAGATATGGATCTAAGTCTACTGTCAGCAGAGCGGCACATTTTACAAAGGTAGAGCAAACTATAATATCAGACAAATACGAAGAGGTTAAACACATAAACAAGACTAAAAGCAACACAGTTGAAGCTGCCAAATGCAGGAAGGACAGCTGGCAAAAGAAAAAAACTCCTGATGTGTGAATGCATAAATTAACAGATTTATTCATTTAACAGAACACTCAGCAGTCAGATATAGTCGTCTAGACGGGGCAGTGATATATAAATAGTTTTCAGAAGTGTATTGGATGAATTAATTACACTTCATTATGCCCTTTGCTATCAATGTGTCGTGTGTAACCTTTTGTCAGCTGCGTCCCCGTCTCCGGCGATGTGAAACGGACTTGAGAGCAAGTTAAAAAAGATAAATATAAAAACATAATTTAAAGCGGTAAGCACCCACAACATACAGCCAGCTGTCCTTCCTGCATTTGTCAGTTTAAACTGTGTTGATTTCAGCCTAGATAATGACGGTTACTCCTTCGTATTTGTGTAATATTACCATACGATCTGCACACTGAGCTCTGATTGGTCAGCAGGAGGTGCTTTTATACGAGTTGATCTCTTATCTGGAACATAACCTTAGGTGTTCAGCATGAGTTACCATGGTGATCTAACCCCGGTAAGAAGTGAACCACCGTCGTAGGACTGAAAACCCTGAAGGGTTAACCCTGAAGTTACCTTGCTAACCACAAATCCTGCTTCGTAGTAAAGGCCTCGGGTTATTTGTCGATGGTTGAACCGACTCTGACTGTTGTGGTGAGATGTGAACAGCTGTCTCTGGTGTCAAAGTCACGCTGTAACAACATGACACTCCTTCCACCTTTACATCTGACAGCCAAGAGTCATTATTCCCACGACCACTAGAGGTCCTTGTCAGGCAAATGTAAACATTGGTCTCCATAGACGAGTCTGCGACGTGGTAGATCAGACCTCAACTAATCAGCTCAGATCACATTTGTACTTATTTGTCATTTTGCAGAGTAACCATTCTGGCAATCACACACTTCTCTTGGCAGGCTGCAAGACAATAATTGGTAGAAGCACCAAATGCACTGATGCACTAACAGGAGCTCATGACTTTGCTCTTTTATCCAGGCACTGTGATTTGGATATGAATGGAAAGGTGAACACTACTGCTGAGAAGATCGCCCACTCCAAAAGTGCCAATATGGTGTCAGACCTGTCCCCAGAAGCCCAGCCTTACACCCGGGTGAGCACACACACACACAAATGAACCTGCAACAGAATGCATGAAAACAAACACTTGACTGTCTGCTGATCCTAAAATACCTCACTGTTACAATTGCTTGGTATTTGATAAATGTTATTCAATAAATACATAATCACTATATAAACCCTCTTCCTCCTCTTCTCTCTTTCTCTTCTGACCTGAAGGCGTCTCGTACTCCCAGAGGTACTCCTAGAATGGCAGCTACGTTTGGGAAGCGCTCCAACTCGATGCGCAGGAATCCCAAAGCAGCGGTCGCCAAGCAGGGATGGCTGTTCAAGCAGGTCAAACATGTTCTCTCTACTCTCATATTAACACTAGAACCGCCAACATCCCATTACCCACTTTTGGCAGGTCCTGACCACTGCAGACTGGGAACATCCCACAAGAGCTGCAGTTCTGGAGATGCTCTGATCCAGTCGTCTAGCCAGCACAGTTTGGCCCTTGTCAAAGTCGCTAACATCCTTACGCTGGACCATTTATTCTGCTTCCAACACAAAGTTCAAAGTTCAAAATGTTCACTTGCTGCCTAATATATCCCTCCCACTGCCAGGTGCCATGGTAACCAGATAATCAACGCTATTCTGTTCACCTGCCAGTGGTCTGAATGTTATGGCTGATTGGTGTATTTCTTTAAATAATAAGGAAGACTTGACAAAATAACTATTCAAAATTCAGTTTAAGGTATTTATTCATTTTACATTGAGACAATAACAAACAAACAAAATAATTAATACGTTTATACAATTTAATTATTGTAGAAGAGCATTAAGTAAAAGTTCAAAACAAATTCTAGATAATGTTGTTTTAGTTACACTACCGGGAATAAAGAAACTGAGCGCTCTCTCTCTCTCTCTCTCTCTCTCTCTCTCTCTCTCTCTCTCTCTCTCTCTTTCTCTCTCTCTCTCTCTCTCTCTCTCTCTCTCTTTCTCTCTCTCTCTCACAGACACAGTGCTTTGGCAGCACTCTTCATTTATTCACTAGGGCCTTTTTTCCGTCCTCAGATGAAGACGGCTGGGATATCTCGGCCTCTGTGGCTTTGATTTTGACCAATCTTTTTTAACCCCCTGAGTCCCAGCAGATATTTCTGTCTTCATGAGGCTGTATCAGGCTTAGTATTCAAACTAGAGTGAAGATATTAGTCACGCTAGCTTGGTCGAGAAGGGGTTAAATAACGCTACAAATTTTGGTGAGGGAAAAACTGGCATGGCCATATTCACAGGGGTCCACTTGACCTCTGACCTCAAGATACGTAAACGAATGGGTTCTATGGGTACCCATGAGTCTCGTCTTTTACACACATGCCCACTTTATGATAATCACATGCAGTTTTTTGTATGCACGTACTATTGACCTGTTATCATCCCCCAAAGCACAGGATTTGTCACCTTGTATTATAGTTTCATTTCATTTCAAAATTGATTTCAAACATGTAAAATTTAAAAAAAATAAAAATAAAAAACAGAATGATCATACCAACAAGTGGACAGCCAGAACAAAGTAGTATTTAAATATAATGAAATGCATAAGTAAAATAAACTGTCAAACACTTGATGCTTTGGTTTATATATTCGAAAAGGAGTGAGAAGAAGTACAAATTTATTTAATCCCACCACTTCTTCATTGGTCATTCATTAATAATTAACCAGCTTCCTTATTGAGCTATACATATACTCTAATTCATTTTCCTAAACTTGTCTAACTATAATTATTAACATATATATAACATACAAAAATATAAATGAATTATTGATATAATTATCTTTATCAAAATATAAATTAATTATCAATCCAGAATACCAATTCATCACATATATACATATATTTATCTTAATCATATTGACTAGTAACATGAACTTCGTATATTATTATTTATAATACGCACATGTAATACAATATGCAATATATACATATATATATATATATATATATATATATACACAATACACAGCATCCGACCATGCATATAAAATACAATATCAAATATGAAGATTATACATTATTCTTATACCCAAAATCATAAATCTACAAATTTACATTATTCTTTACAGAAAAAATAGGAAGATAGACCTAGAGAGAATAAATATGAAGTAACCAAATCAATAAATCAATAAACAGTAATAAATAAATAATCAGTAACCCCTGTAAACACCTTGTGATTGTCAAACCCCCACTTCATCCCTGTATCTTGAGAAAAATCAATAGTAGAATCAGACTGAAACATAAAAGTATGGCGTGCTTCTTCAGAAACATTCATCACATGTTGGTTCAGGCCCGGTGTTCTCTGACTGTGGGGGTTGTGTCTGACAGTGAGCCAACATCAGATCAACGTAACATTTGGCTCTCAGCAACAAGTACGCCAACATTCGGCGCTGAAACAGGAAGTAGAGTGACCTTCATATTTCATGGCAGAAACTAAAAGTGTGGAGGCTGGAGTCCACTGTCGGCCCGAATTTGCATCCCGCATCTTGCCAGCCAGCAGTTCTGGCCTTTTGTTATTTAAAGGTTAAATAAGAAATCCCCCGAAGAGACCGACAACCAACAATGAATTCATCCTGCTTCACTGGCCGTGCTCATATGAATGCAGCAATAAGGGATATTTATGTGTTTTATAGGTTTTAGACGAGCTCTACTGCTTGAAGGCAGAAGCTGAATCCGGCCGTGGGTACAGATAGCTTCGTTCTTGGTGTTTAGCTGTGAAGTGTTGATTACAATAATCATGATAAAGATAACGATGATGCTGTTGATTGATGAGTGTGTGTGTGACGTGTGTTCCTATACAGGCCAGCAGTGGAGTGAAGCAGTGGAACAAGAGGTGGTTCGTCCTCACTGACAGATGTCTCTTCTACTACAAAGGTTTGTGCTGCGTTCTGTTCTCCAGCTTGGATATCTGCTTCTATGATTTTCACTTTATACGATATGTAATGAGAGGCTGTCTTGTATTTAGATGCCGTGTTGCCAGCAGGAGGGTTACTAACTTGCTAATCTGTTTCATTAAAGGGACTGTTTGTAACTTCTTACACGTATAAATTGGGTCGGTGTCCCATGCGTGCTCGCGTGTGGCTACGCTGTTCCAACACAAACTACACGGAAGCACTAAAACCGCAAAGTCATATCTAGTTAAGCCCGTCTTGCAAAACAGTGTTGACTCTTCCTGCTTCAGCCCTTTAACATGGCACCACTGTAACAACACAAACATACAGCATACTGTTGTTGTGTGAAGGCATTTGCAAATTTGTAAATACAGTAGAAATGTATAATTTGCATAGTTTTCTGCATGCTGGCATTTCACTGACTGTGGTCATATTGATGACTTTACAGTCAGGTGACAGAATAACAGCTGCACTGCCATGCTTGTGCCAAACTTTACATGTCTTAAATATTTGATGTGTTGGTGGTGGTGGTGTCCATAAATGACGTGGGACTAATGATAAAATCAAAAACAGACATCAGTCAGCCATGTCGGTTGCTTTGAGTAGGTTACTTTAAAGGGACTCTATGTAAGAATCAGAAATGTCTTGTTAACAGCGACACCTGTGGCCGTTAAGTCAACTAAAGTCAGCGTTGTGTTGCTCGCGCTTGTGCTCGCTCTACATAGACATGAACGAGCATCGCTCAACACAGTGAGGAGACACACGTCAGCTAAAAGCACAATATCACTCTATATTTCAGCTGCTTGGCAGTAATGTTAGCTGACCAGACGAAGGTCTCTCCATGAATCAATGCTGATCCTAGTGTTGGCTTTTCCTGCCTCAGCCTCCCGACCGCAGTCGGAGGGAACAGGGGAGACACTGGAGTTTTGGTCGGAGATGATAACGTTACTCTCTGCGGAGCCCCGTCACTTCACAAGACACGGGAAACCTCTGTTGGTCTGGAGGAGCTGTAGCAGTTATTTCTGCACAAACGTCCACTGAACATTCACTAGATATTCTCAGAGCTAAACTAACTCTTCTGCAGTGTGGAGTGTGCGCGCATGCATGTGAAAGTGGAGCGAAAGAGCGAGAACGAGCGCGGTGTGTGAGTGAAGGCAAGCAGAGGAGCAGAGTACAGCAGAGACTCCAGCCCTGGAGACCAAAGCTACGGTCTCCCCTGCATCCTCCGACTGCACCCAACACTGTTTTCCAAGACGGGCTTCACTAGATAGAACTTTGCGGTTTTGGTGCTTCCGTGTAGTTTGTGTTGGAGTCTGAGTCTGAACAGCGTAGCCACACGAGAGCGCGCATGGGACACCGACCCGCAATGATTTATACACGTAAGAAGTTACAAACAGTCCCTTTAATTCTTTGTAATGCTGTAAAAATGTGTTTAATCAGACTTGTATCATCTTGTTTGAGACTCTGCGTATTTCTCCTGGTGGTGTCAAACATGGTGTCAAAGGCTTAAATCCCAATTTAAACACACATTTAGGTCAACTACTTCCCCATGTCCACCACACACAGCTCAGCACCAGTAACACCCCCTTCCAGTTTGGTGGGCTTTTTTTTTTTTTTTATCTATTATTGATGTTGCAAGTCATTTTCCCTGAGTACACTTCAGCTGCCAGTCACAGTTTGGCAGTTTTTGAGTAGTTAATTCATTCTTCCTGTGAAGACTGAAAGTTTGTAGTACTGCTACATTTTATCAGTGTGGGTTATATTTGTGAATGAAATCACTACTTTACAGTCTAGACTCTGCTCCATATGAAAAGTGTCTTGAGATAACTTCTGTTATGAATTTGTGTATCTAACTTCATATTGTGCTGCAATCTCTCCTATATGTAAATGGCTTAAACCATATTGGAAATGTAAATCTTTCAACCATATCCAGTATTTGTACAGAGAGTGAAGTGTTTCTGTGTGTGTGTGTGTGTGTGAAGATGTGTGACTGTGCATCCACTCATCAGAGGCATTTCTCACATGCAGATTACTGGGTCACCGAGCTAACTTTGGCTCTGCTCTCATGACAGTAGCTCTCTTTTCAGCCGAGTACATCACCATGGTAATGCTGGCTGCGGTCTCGGAACATAAAACGCTTTAACGGAGCCTTAATTAATAACCTGTTCTGTCAAAATGCCATTTCCATAACCAAAGATTAGACAAGCAGTAGCAAAGCGGCACAGCAGAGAGAAAGCGATGAATTAACAGACAGGAGAAATAAATGTTGAGTGCTCATTGCACTGGCTTCCAGACAAATTCAAAACGGATCTTTATGTCATAGAAAACTGTTAATGGCTCTTCTCCAACATACATTTCGGGTCTCCTACAACCAAGAAATAGATCTACAATAAGCTTCTCCTTCAGTTCCCAAAAAGAGATTAAGCTTTTGTTGTCAGAGCCCATAAACTTCTGAGTGGTCTGCCTGCATGCATGCATGTGGTAAAATTATCACACTGTCCCTTTAAAACGGTCCTCCATAAATTCACTTTCACTTCTTTTTACTGTCTTTATGCTTACAGATTCCTTTAATTTACAATGAATTCAGTTGTTTGTACATACAGTGTGTTTAATATTCATATTTTGTGTTGGCAGTCCATGTAAGTTCATTATAAAAAACAATTTTGAGACATTTTTTGTTATTAGGTTAATAAAAAATAATCTGGCTGGAATAAAGTTTGGTAAAAATTTGATAATTATTAAATAATATTTAATAATTTATTACAAATCTGGTCAATTTGAATTGTGAGATAACATTATTATTATTATTATTATTATTATTATTATTATTATTTTATTTTATTTATTTATTTATTTTTTGGTGAATGCAATGCATTTCCATAACGAGCTCATTACGCATAATTTGAACAAATAATGGTTATAAGAAATGACGAATAAGGTTTTTTTAAATCAGATCTTTAAATCAAATCACTTGGCTTTATCAAAAACATTACAATTTAAGAATATTTTCATCAAACCTATATCCAAATCCATGTATTTCCCTGCCTGTGAAAATGGAGTAGTATTCCAGCCTTATAATGACTACATACTGTCCAGTATTGTGTGGGTTTATGTCTCAGTGAGTGTTTGTCCTCTATACCTCAGAGCTGATTGCAGCCTTGAATAACCTTGTGCAGGATTCCAGCAATAAAGCCAGTGTAGTCCCAGAAGATGTACACAGAAAACACACTGTGATAAGAGTAGAACAGGCAAAACAGTCTCTTCTGGATTAACTGCTGCACTGTTTATTTGTTCTTTGTTGCTTATTTAATACACAATTCGTTGTCCCTCTTGTCTTCCCCTCTCTGTAACCATTTAACTAAATAATCCAGGTCAAGGTCGTGATCATGTTACAAACTTCTACTAACAAACATGGCTTTTCTTTTCTTTCTTATTTTGACGTTAATTCCTTCTGCGCTGGGGGCGTCTCTCTCTTTATTCTGACCACGTCTGTTTTGTCCCGGCCTCCCCTCCGTCTCTGCCTGGCCCAGCTGTGTTTTGGAAAAGAAGGCTTAGAGAGAGAGGGAGCGATGGAGGGAGGAATTTGTGACAGTGCAATTTACCACTGTGATTGCTATGCCAGCCAGGACCAAGGGCCAAAAAATGGGCACAAGGGGAGGAGAAAAAGCACAGGACTTTTGTTGTTTAGGGTTGTGTTTTACAGGGCTGTCTCGGAGTCCTCCTAGGCACAGCTTGTGCTTATATGAGTGTGTCTGTTAAGACAAGCGGGTATTGAAGTTTTATTAAAAATGTGATATTTCAGATATTTCTTCACTTTGACTTGACATAGACTAGACATTATGTGTAAGCTCAACAAATAACAGCCTCTCTGTTGCTTACCCAGCTTTAGAAAAGAAATATTTAGCTGCCTGCACTTTCATAAACGTAGCAACCAAAGCCTTGTTTACTTGTGCGATACACTGTGGAGCAGGCCTCTACAGAGCTATGAGCACCCACAAACGCCCCGTGCAGTATTCTCTGAAACGCCAGGGTGTGTACAAACAAAATATTCAGTGAAGTAAGGAATAGAAGTCAATGAGTGTTACCGGCAAAACGCCATTGACCAAAGATGCAACTCCTCAATGCCGGGGAGGAATTGTAATTAACTGTAAACTCATAACTCATATCAAATATCCATCCAACCTTTATCTTCCATTTCCAGCAGCGGGCTTAGCAGGGTATTCCAGATATCCCTCTCCCATGGATGTATTAAGAGAACTGGATACAGCGTTGGAGACGGGGCCCTGTTAATTCCTAGGAAAGTTGCTCCGTTGTGCATGAGGCCAAAATGGCTCGACTTCCATCTAGAAATGTACCCGGATCTTCCGGTGATCTTTCGCATCCATTGGGCCCATCGGACATGCGCAGTGGCGTCCGCTCGGTCACATGACCCGGAGCTCAATCTTCAAACGATTTCAGGCCTTTATCATACCGTACAGAAAATGTGGCGTCTGTAAATGTAGGGTGAAATAAATGATTTCTTCATGAAGGAGCTAAATGTATTTGAAAAGCTTCCTGAATTGGTAGATTTTGAGGGTGGATGGTTATTTGTATAGCCAGAGGGGTTGGTTGGAGTAGAAGAGTTAAGTAGAGGTATTAGGGAAGATGAGACACGCCCTAGCGTCATGCTCATAATATGTGGAGCGCAAATGCAAAAGAGAACTCTCGGCTTCAGTGGTTGTATTGAGATCAAATTCGATCTGCAAATCAACACGACATTTGAGTAAACTGGGAGAGGGGCAAGTTGTTGATCCAATTTACTAATGTTAATAGAGAGCTCTTGCAGTTTGGTTTTTGGTTTTATTCACATGAGTCAGAAATAAGTTCACCCCACAGGAACATTTTTAAGGATTTACCACAGCAGTGAGCAAGAGATGGGTTCCGTCTCAATCTGATTTAGGTTGGTTATAACTCAGATATAATTGCGTACTTTCTAGGAAATTGGGCAACCAATTGTAGTTATATAAGATTTATGTCGGTGACAGCCCAAGTTTAATGATGTACTTTTGTATATTGTTGATGGCTACACCCAATTATAATGGGTTTATTTTATTTACCTTAGAAACTGTTTTTATTCAATTTGAAAGACTCCATCATATATCTTCATGTGTGGAGTAGAGAATTAGTCAATGTCCATACTAACAGTGGTAAAGTTACATCTTCATTATTACATATCTTTTCTCAGTTCTCTCACTTGCTCAGTGTTAAAATGAATGCCCTGGCATCTTCTGGTGATTCAACTCCTTCTCGGCACTGTTATGCATAACACAGAGGCGTGCCAGTTATAGCAGGCCAAATTGTATCCCCGTTATCTCCCGGAGCTGGTGCTGGATGTCATTGAAGGTGGCTCGGGCACGGGCCATCTTCGCGGTGTGATAGGGAAAGACAGAGATAACCATGTATCTGATCTTGATCCGTTGTTGGGCTCTGGCTTGCTGCAGAATATCAACACAGTCCATATGTCAATGTAGTCGAGTGATTATGGGGCAGGGATTGAGTCCTCGGGAATAGCCACTATCCTTGTATATTTGCTCTGTGATCTCGCCACAAGATCCTCGCATTTATGTTCTACTCTTACCAATTCAGCTGACAGATGCTTCACTTTAGACTGGAGAGTGGCGATGTCATCGGTGCAGGTGGAGAGCGAGGTTTCCATTTCACCTACTGCATTCTTGAGAGCACTCAACTGGATCTTGGTAATACTAGCAGATATTTCTGATTTCACTGCCTGTAGCTCTGTCGTAATGGACGATATGTTCTCTATCAAGGCCACTTGAAGCTCGGTCTTGAAAATAACCGCCATCTTGTTGCGAAGGGAAGAGAAAAGTTCGGCCTTAAAATCGGAGGGGTGAGTAACACCTGTTGGAGTGACAGCTCTGTCGGCGTGGGGAGAGGAGTTATTACGAGTCGGGGATGCAGCGTGCGGAGCAGGGCGCTGTGCTTGTGCAGATGAAGTTCTCACAGTTTTGGCTTTTGCAGGCATTTTGGTTAGAATAGCTGTGTCTATACCACAAGAAATGTAGTACATCCCTGTTTTCTTTGTAAAGAAAGAATCAATAAAACATTTGCTATCATCAGCAGGTTCCTTCCTGAAGTTGAAAATTGTAGAGACTGGACCCCGGAACCAAGACATTGTTCAAGGACACACTGAACTGAGCTATTGAATCAAAAACCACCAGGATCAGTCCACGTTTTTGCGGGTGGCACACACCAACAAGAGGGAGGTACTTTCCTTCCTTCTTCTAGTGACAGTGCCAGCTCAGCATGATAATTATCTAAGATCCCTTGCATAAACTCCAAGACGTCATCTTTCATGGCAGGTTTCCTTTCAAAATTACGCCCCAGGTGCTTAAGTTGGAATGCTCCTGGTTCATACGCTCCACCTGGCCATTGGACTGAGGCTGGAAGCCAGAGGAGAGGCTGTGACCATAGCTACCAGAAGGCTACAAAACTCAACCCAGAAAACTAGAGGTGATTTGGGGTCCCTGATCAGAGACGACATCTCTAGGAAGCCATACAGTCTAAATACCTGGTTCAACGTGGTTTCAGCAGTTTCTTTGGCTGACGGCAGTTCGGGTAATAGAATAAAGTGTGTAGTCTTAGAAAAATGGTCAGCAACGGTGAGGATGACAGTGTTACTGTCTGATGATGGGAGGCTGGTGATAAAGTCTAGAGTCATATGGGACTAAGGGGGCAGAGGAACAGGTAAGGTTGCAGGAGCCCCGTTGGAGCTTTCCTCCTCATGGCTTGACAGGTGCGCCCTCCGCTTGGTAGATGTGTGACAATGCGTCTGGCTTGGTGTTCTTGGAGCCTGGGTGGCTTGTCATGAGTTCTTCAACAAATGTCTCCACTCCTTTCATCTTGACCGACCAACAGCTCTCAGTTCCCAATGTTATTGTCTTGTTCCGCTGGAGAGAGCTTGCGGGAGAAAAATGTTCATGGATGAAGCATCTGGCCAGACAAAGAGATCTGGGAGATGTTAGCCCCAACACCGGAGTCCGACACTTGACCATGAACTGGCGTGAACAATCAGGATGGGTTTGGGTAGGTGGGTGTGGTGAGTTTAAGTCTCTTAAGCTCACCAAATGCTTTATCTGCAGCTGCAGACCAGAGGAAGGGCAAATAATGAGGGTCGTGAGAGGACCTGCCACTGAGTGGTAGTTCTGGAGGAATCTCCTGTATAAATTGGCAAAGCCCAGGAGCCGCTGCAGCTCCGTCTCGGATGTGGGAACCAGCCAGTTGCTTTGACTTTGGCGGTGTCCGTCTGGATGCTGCACCACGAAGCCCAAGAAAGAGACCTTGAAGACGTGAAACTCACACTTTTTCAGCTTTCACAAAAAGTTTGTTCTCCAGGTGTTGACTCCAGAAGTCTCTGGAGAACACACTTCCTTTTCTCAACATACTCCTGTTGAGAGCTGGAGAAGATCAATATGTCATCCAGGTAACCAAACTCAAAAGTAATTGATAAATTCTCAGACAATGTCGTTTACCAGGGCCTGGAAGACTGCGGTGGGGCATTTGCGAGGCCATACGGCATCACCAGGTGCCACTTGTAATGGCTGCTGGGATTGTTGAAGGTGGTTTTCCACTCATTCCCCATCCCCGTCATTCAGGCCACGATAGTTGATGCAAGGTCTGAGGGTCTTCTTCTCCATGAAAAAGAAGAATCTGGCTTCCACTGGAGAAGAAGGGCGGATGATGCCAGCAGCCAGCGAGTCATTGATGTACTTTTCCATCATTCTCAGGAGCAGACAGCGAGACGAGTCGGCCCTTGGTTGTCGGGGCTCTCTCAGTCCTTCGCTGGGTCTAAAAATGACAAGAGACTTAGTATCAGGAAAAACTAGGCAGAATGAATGAATGAATGAGATCAGGAAGGATTTGTGACAAAAGTAGATACTCTAATAAATATCTTATACTGTCTTTATTCATTATTGAGCAGTTACGAATGCTTCACAGTTATAGTTGTTGACATTTTATCAATAAACAAATATACCTTATAAAGGCATAATGCAGCTGTTAAATCAAGTGTTACTGTCCTGTCTTTACTGTGAGCACCACAAATGACATTCCAATCACATCCATCAGGGAGGAGACAGACATCTCAGAGCTGGACCAATAAAACAAAAAGCATCTGCATGGATAGATAATCACTCTTGAAGTAAAAAAAAATATATATATTAATGTAATTTTCCTCTGTGAAAATATCTCAAACTTTTACATAATTGTAAAGTATTTTATTTTTTTCCTCACTACATGTCATCATCACTTTGTGTCCCCCCTTTCTGTATGTTTGCATTGTGAGTGTTTTTCAGATAGTCTGGGATACATGTTCATGGTTTATAGTCTATAAATACAGACATCAATAAATCATTCAAATGTGTGTGGGAGACCCGAACGGGAGGGAGGCAGAAGTGTTTCTATTTACCTGCTGTCCCTTTATGCATGCGTGTGTGTGTGTGTGTGTGTCATTGGTGCAGACGAGCAGCAGGTACAGTTGGCTGGGGGCCAAGATTCCTGCAACACTGAGTCACATGGGCTGATCATTATCTCACGCAAACACACACACACACACACACACACACCCACACACACACACGCATGCACGCGCACACACACACACACACACACAGACACACACACACACACGCATGCATAAAGGGACACACACTCAGAGCAGGGAGCAGGGTATTGTATGATTGCACAAGCCCTTCCCCCTCCCCCAGATCTCTCTCTCTCCCTCTCTCTCTCTCTCCGTCACACACCCACACACAAACACTCAAACAGCCGAGAGTGTCGGTGCAGAGCTACGTTCAGGAAGCAAGAGGTAGGAGGTCACAGAGAGAGAGGAGTGTGTATCCCTTTTCAAACTGCTGAAATTTTCATGCCTCCTTCCATTATTTAGTCAGCACCGGTGCTCCCCCTTCTATCTACAGTGCTCCTATTTATCGCCGCTGGATCCTGGTGTGTGTGTGAGTGTGTGTGTGTGTGAGCCATCGCCGCTGCTTATCAGAGGGACCCTCGGACCATAATGGATATCTATTCTAGGAAGCTGTCACCGTGGGAGCAGAGAGTGTGCTGGGAGGAGAGCGGCTTGGATTGTGCTCTCATGTTTGGACTCTGAACACTCCTCCTCTGTTGTTGCTGTCTTTTCTATCCTGCAGGTTGAATGAGCTGGCTCAGGCTTGTAATTGTTATGTCTCTCACACAGTAGTTGTAGTCATGCCCCCCGGATCGTTATTTTCTGTTTTCTCTTGATTCTTTCTGGGATGTTTTCACACTTTCATTATTTTAATTCACAGATGAGAAGGAGGACACGGTGTTAGGGAGTCTGCCGCTGCTCAGCTTCCGAATCGGAGGAGTGGAGTCTTCGGATAACATCACCCGCAAGTTTGCCTTTAAGGTCAGTAACATCCTGGTTGGGGAGGCAGAGGGTGCTGGGAGGTCTATGTGTAATTGCATTTCATGCAAAGGGGATGCAACGGGCACTGGGGAGCAGAATGAGTGACTTTCAATGTGCATATATTAGAGGAAAACAAATGGGTTCTAGTAGGAACATATTGGTTCATTTCAGAGTGTAAATGTTGACTGTATAGGTTCCCTTACTAGAACCATTTGCTCCAACCCTTGAAGACTCCTCCTTGTACAATGTGACTGCTTATTGCAAAAGCAGGATTTACTGATGTTTGAACTTGTTCCCATTGGTTGCATTGCTGTGGCTTATAGCGAAGGGTGTTGGTTTGGTTCTGGTTGATTGATAGAAGCTGACTGGCTTCATGGCCGAGTCACGTGATGTTATTTATGACTGTTAAAGAGCCCTGTGGGGACCGGAGTCTCTCAGGCTCATCAGAGTGGATTGATTGATGCTTTTATTTTCAGCGACCTTGAATTAGGACTTCAACTAGTGTCGGTTTTAATGTTTAATCAGATTCTTAGTCCTGTTTC
The DNA here is from genome assembly GCA_916701665.1 of Sebastiscus tertius. Taxonomy (NCBI): domain Eukaryota; kingdom Metazoa; phylum Chordata; class Actinopteri; order Perciformes; family Sebastidae; genus Sebastiscus; species Sebastiscus tertius. Next base: position 59,197 of record CAKAOH010040732.1, on the reverse strand, counting down.
TTATTTCTGATCAGATATTGTGTCATATTGGTGTGGAAACCCAATATTATCCAATGTATTGACTATTAGAGTGGATCAAACGTTCAGTCACATCATGGACATTCTTTGCTTGTTCTTGAACTCTAATGAAGTTGTTTTGGAAGAGAGCTGCTTCAGTAAACTATCATCAACAGCAGTTTGACTGATGAGGGGGATTGCATAATGAGTACATTTTTTTTTCATCCTGACATGGCTCTAAAAGGCCTTCCGTGGACAACCAATTTAGTATCATCTCATCTGCAATGTCCAAGGACAGCGCTGACATGTCCCAGTTTAAAGACATCCTTTGTAGTCTGAAGACACAGCGGTGGGACTTCTCTGCCAGGTTTCTGTACTATTGGTGGGAGGTAACGACAATCAAAGACCAAAATGTATAAATTGCTGTTCCTGACAAACAGATCAAGGCTGCGTTTCCTCAGATCCTGATGAATCACATCAGCAGCACTGACAGTTGGGGATAAACAGAGCACCAGAGGCAGCGGCAGCAGCAACAGCAGCAGCAGCAGCAACGCACTGCCTGACAGAGCTGTTTGTCAGAGCTGAATAAAGATGAGACGACGAGGATGTAATGTAGGTTAGCTGAGTCTGAATCTGCTGAGTAAAGCTTTATATAAATTGGAAAGTTAGCCTTGTTTCCCCTTCAGCATCAGGATGAAACACACACATACACAGTGACAGCTCACTCTCTCTCCAGCTATCTCTCTCTCTTTCTCTTTTATCCCCCCCCTCTCTCTCTGACTGCAGTCACTGTTTGTCATTATCACTTTTCTTCACTTTTCAGAACATTTAGTCCTTTTATGTTGTTCTCTTTCTTTCCATGCCCAGTGCAAAGTCCAGTGCATGTACCCAATGTGTGTACACACACACACACATAGGTTCTCCACACACACACACCTGCAGTGGAGACAGACTGAGCAAATATACTCAGTATGGCTTGGACAGTTTGCCAAGGGTTAGAGTGCTGCTTGTTAACTAATGTTCTGACTGGACACTCAGTACTCGCAAATTCATGTCGCAAATACGGCAGAGTTAAAAGACTAACGCATCATAAAGAGTAAAGCTATAAATATATTGGCGAAAAATAAAAATAGAGATAGCAAGGTAAACTTCAAAGACTATGACAAGGCCTTTGAATCAAAGTTATTCTGAAGATTTTAAAGTGTGATGGATACAGCCTGGTCACAGTGAAAAAATCATCTCCCGTCCTCACAAAATAAGGATGTCATTTCTCAGGATACTGGGCTTATTACTGGGGTTATTTTTGAACTTTTTGACAGAGCTCTGCTTCCAGTCTGCTATGCTGACCTAAGCTAACCACAGCCTGACTCCAGCTCCCTCCACAAGACACAATTTTTAATAGTTTTGGAAATTGTAATATTTGGTGGCACTATTTTTTGTGTTAAAAGACCAACTTGTTTTGAGTCTTTCACTATTCTGTAAATCTATTTATTATGAAACTCTGACCAACATTGAGATGTTCATCAGACAAACCTGCACTTGTAAATTCATATCATATCTGTCATCAGCTCATATTGCAACAGTTTCTGTGCTTGTGTTCAGTTGGTGTTGAACTTGGCCCTCTCCTCAGATCATGCTGGTCTGGGTGCAGTGTAACACGGCTGTTTGTTTTAAAGTGTTGACTCTGACTTTGTCTGCGAGGCTGATGGCACCGTCAGCTTTTGCCAGGCTGTGTTGACGTGCTTGATTTTATAGGGGGCAAATAGTCATTGAATTGTATTTATACTATGCTTCTCTAATGCTGAAAAAGGGAGTGTTATCCCAGCCTCAGATCCTTTTTTTTCCACCTTCCTGTGCCTTCTTATTGCTGCTCTTGTTGACTGACCGCCTGTGCTCGCTCTCTCTTTATTTGGGTCTTTGAGCTTGATATAAACCGTCGTCCCCTGGCAGCCACAGTCCAAAAATATCAGTACTGGCCCTCAAAACCCACATTGGTTAACCCTACTTCAACTTGTGAGAGCATTGCGAGGCCATCAGGGTAATTTAACTGGTATCAGAGGAGATACAAATAAATCATGGGAAATAACCACTACCCCTCCCTAAAATGAAGAAGCATGTCTTTTTGGACACATTGTGTTGTGTGTTGTGATGGAGGAGCCCACCGACAGCCAGAGAGCATGCAGGTCACCAGAGTACACGTTTCAACAGCTCTGGTTCCGCTGACTGAACAAAGACTTACATCATCCATCTGACATTTGGGTCAAAATCGTATTACAGTATTCTTATTAGAGTGACTCCAGAGACATTTACATGGAGAAAAAAAATGCAAAGGTATTGTGAATAAAATATTGATTTCAAGTTCCACATATCCTAATATGAGAATGATATTTAATGGCATGAAAATGTAAGAATAGGGTATAAATTTGGAATGAAACCACTCAAACCCGATGATGGCACCACACCGGCACAATGTTGTAATGTCAGCCTAGCAGAGGTCACAGGTAGCTACAGCTACTGATCAAGTGAATCTGTTGCAACAATGTCATACTTTGTCTTTGTCAGTTTGGCCCAAAAATAATTTTGTAATAATAATAATAATAATTTATTCAGTATTTTTAGACAATTTCAAATTTTCAAGTGTTTCACAGCTCTACATTAAAACTGCAGTAGTCAGTATATTTTTGGCATCATTGGGCAAAAATCCCATAATAACCTTCCAGCATATTGTAATTCAAGTGTTCTGAGAGATAACTAGACTTCTGCTCCTCCTCATGGCTCTGTTTTCAGGCTTTAGAAGATCTAGCCCGTGACGGGAGACTTTGACCAATCACAGGTCATTTCATTGAGAGCGCGTTCCTATTGGCTGTGCTCCGGTCATGTGACCGGAACTTGGCGTTCCTTCACCAGATTTCACAATGGAGGCTGCATCAAAAACGTTCTCATTTTCCAGCTAAACCGTGCACTACAAGATGATTCTGAAAACATCTGAGGAGAGAAATAGACATTAACGTAACAGAATATTGATTCATATTTGATCAGCGCTGCCTAGTTTGACTGTTTGGTCGGAGTTCGTGAATGATTGACAGCCGGCTCTCATAGACAGCAGCTGGACAGCAGACCTCAGATCAGCTCTTACTGCTTGTTTTGCCGTTAGGAGCACCGGAGGACACAGAGGAACATGATTTTTTTTCAGGTTACCTGTTTCATGTAATACTGTCATGATATAGCGACCGTTTTATAAAAATAACTTTTTTAAATCATATTTGCTCCAATCTCATTTCTTCAGCTTTAAACAACACAAGGGGGCTGTGTTGGTGAGGGTGTTGCTTCATTAAATTCAATCAAGTCCAGTTTGATTAACACATCTGTTAGAAGACCTCTCAGATGACTAACACTATACACTGTTTTGACAGGATTTTACAACTCTGGAAACAGCAGCAAATATCTTTCGTTGTGACAGTAGCGAGGTCAAATTTAAAAATATGCCGTTCATGTGCTGGAAGCTGCGTTGCAATGTGGCAAACATTTTTTTGCCAAAGCCCTCTGTGTTATTTTCTATACAGTATACCAGAATGAACAGTATAGCTCTATATACAGACTACTCCAACGGTAGCAAACTCTTTGATGGCTTAACCCTTCACTACGTGTCAACATGTCAGGTGCAGTAGTGAGCTGCTTTGAAGATGTTGAAGAGGTTGGTTAAGACGAGGTACCTGTCAGAAGCGGGGAGCATGTCAGCTTGACAGGGAGCGGAGGGAACACACATGAATGAATTCATGAGGGTTGTTTTGTTGCCTGCTGAGAGTTCATGCTGTGGGTATTTACAGTACAGATAGTGAAGGTTTATGACAGAGCATTCGCGTGTTATATATGCTGTTGTTTGAACTCCTCGTGTTTGTCTTATTGGACGAGCTCCCTCTGGGCGTCGTAGAGGCGGGGCTCAGACTCCCTGTGGTCCTGTTCCAGCGTGCCTCCTTTAAAGTTGTCTGGGGATTCCTGTCTAACCACTTCTGTTGACGACAAGTGTTAGTCCTGAATGACCCTCAGGTGACACAGAGACAAGCAGGTCCACAGCCTCTGATCCCGCTGCTGTCTGTCCAAATATACAGTATGAACTGGGATTGCTTGGAGATACATTTCTTTCTTTTAAGCAGAAATGTTTTCAACCCAGTTGATGAAGTAAATTGCTGAGTTTTGGGGATCATAGCAACATTGGTGAAAAGAAGTGAGATGATCAGACAGGTTGTAAACAATTCCTGGAAGAGAAACAGGTCAAACTAGAATTGCACTCGAAGAGCACAGACCTCCGCCAAGGTGCGTGACTTTAAAAATAAATCACAACTCACAGCTGGCGGTTATCTGAAGTGGTCGGCTTGTTATTACATGTATCTCTCTGCTCTCAGAAGGAGGCGGGGTCACGCGTCATCAACGCGTCACCAGCTACACTGCACATGTGTGTGGTTTTAATGCTCAGGCTGATTGGAATTCTTAAAAAAATTCCTGAATCCGGATCGCCACCAAAATCTAATGGATTGTTCATTGTGCCACACTCCAATCCTCCAGAAAAATTTCATTCAAATCCATTGTGGACTTTTGGTGTAATCCTGCTAACGGACAAACAAACAAACCAACAAACCAACGCCGGCGAAAACATTACTCCTTCCTAGGCCTTCGGCTTTGGCGGAGGTAATGATTACCCAAACTCTTCAACTCAGACCTACAAAACAGTTTTTCTGTGTAATGGGGGATCACTGTTGACATTTATAGACTACAGGGTTTAGATTACATCTGGCTAAACTCGTGGCTTGTTTACAACCTGTCAAGTTCTAATAAACCAAAATGATCCTTCCAGCAAGACACTAAGCCTCCTCATGATGAAGTGAATGTCATTAGAATACAAGTGAGAATAGTCACACGGCAGTCGTTTGGCTATTTACACCCGGTAATAGTAGTAGTAATATACAGAGCAAGAGAAAGTACATGGATGGAGCAGGTTGTGGTGGATGAATGAATCAAACTCAGGACTATCACCCTGGAGACTGGGGTTTGAGTTCTGTGAGAAGTACATGGTTAGGTTTTGGAGAAATATACATACAGTACATATACACATGCAGTATCTAATGTGTGCTCGGGTCAGGTGCAAATAGCATTGTTGGCTACGGACACCTGGGTGCTAATAACATCTGCCATAATTAAATCAGCCTTCGTATTGAAAGTATTGAAACAGAAAGCAGCTTTTCTGTGCTTGAGCAGGAGGTAAAAAAGTAAATAAATGAATGCACATAAAGACAAATGATTTAAATGCACACATTGAGTATGTAATTCAGCTATAGTATGCATTGTATCTCCCATCCTAAGACAAGTATAGCACAGGTAAATAGATGATTACAGCTCATTAAGGCTTTCTATCGCGTGCCAGCCACTTGATATGTTTGTGTGTGTGAAGCTCGGGTTGGGAAGTCACAGTGCATCTATTGTGAATCTCTCTCTGCAGACATCCTCACTGAGGGAGGAGGTGCAGGTTTGGCCTTCAGCAGGCCAAAGGACCACATCATTTAAAGATTCTCCCCTCAGATCTGACAGCATTAATGTGTACATAAATATGTTTGTCTGTCTATGTGTTACCCTGATTCCATGCATTATGTACTAGTGATCTGTCTTAGGGGGTTTTCCATGTCTTTGGCCCAATGCATAATCCTCATTAGGAATAACCTGGATACATAGATTATTTGTCATTTTAAAGAAAAATATGATAACTAATTTAAAGTTGTGTAACATAAAAGTAAGTTGATAGACTAAATCTAAGTTTATGAAACTTGTGCTCATGATACTGATCATGCTGATCACTCGATTTTTTAAAATCTGAAACTAAATTATTGTCTAGAACAATGACTTTTGCTATGAGGGAAGAGAGGAAACATTTGATCACACAACGTATTATAACTATTATTAATCCTCTATTGTAAATCCTGTCTAAATGGACCTAAAGTGATGTTTTGTGGTTCATGGGTCTCAGCAGATCCTCACAGATCCAGGCACTTTTGTCCAAAAAGGAAATTTTGGAAATGATTTGACTAAACCTCTATCTTTCAATAGGACTAAGAGTCTCCAGCCACACTAGTGGCTGTGAGGCTAAATACTAATCTCAGAATGTTAACATGCTCGCAATGAAGTTGATGTTTAGCAGGTAATGTTCACCATGTTCACCATTTTAGTTTAGTGCGCTAGCAGGTTAATATTTACTAATTAGCACTAAATACGGAAATGATGGTAATGTTTTGGAGGCATTTGGTCGTAAGCCAAAGTATTGAACAGATTGTAATTTGGACCTGATGATGGTGCTATAAATTAAAGGTCAAAGTTGCCTTATAGTTGGCATGGATGTGTGTACCAGTTAGCATGTTAGCACTAGAGGAAAAGTCACGGGATCACAAACATGGATGGCTGAATACAATTTGATGCTGACCCCATCTCGTAGATGTTTGAAACTCTGACCTGCTGGTGACCAAAGTCAGTGAGATTCATCTTCAAGAGCCATGGATTTCTGGCCATGGCCATCCATAGAGCTATGTCGCTGGAATGGCTAAGAAGCAAAGAATCCTAAAAGACAACATCATACGAAACAAAAAACCCATTGTCACAGAAAGGTGCAGTCAGTTCTGAAAATAAATACATAATCAGATTATTTTTATCTCTTCTCTTTCATCCAGCTCCAGTCTGACTGGGTCTTTGAAGGATTAGTGGCTCCGACAAGAATCTATTCATTTTAATCAAAAAAGTCTCAGCCGAGTTGTTCACCTACATCAGAGATCTCTCTGCTCTTTAGGAGCATTGCTTTCAATCAGCGGCTCAGTCAGAGAGCTGTCGAAACCTGTTGTACCTGCAGCTTTACCACACGACTCTGTATAGAGGTGTGGCCGTATAAGGAAGGAGACATTCAGTAAGAGGAGTAATCTCCGTCCAACCGAAGGCTTTTGTTATGTCTCAGTCTTCAAATCAAACCCAAACATCCGGTCTGTAGTTGTACCCCAAGTTCTGAATGTTATCACTACAAATCTTAATCCACGCCCTTTGGGTGTTTGAGTTCTCCAAGAAAAGTATTATTATATAAAAGTAGTATTCCTGTAGAGCGTTGGACCCAAGAACCTTTTTTTATAATTCGTAAAAGCCTTAAATACTTTGTTCTCATTACCCCCTGATAGTGTAAATTATTAAGCTTTAGGTGTACGTGTGTGTGTGACTCAACAGCCAGAGTCATAGGGTTACACCTATGGGTGTGTATGTGTGATGTGTGTGTGTGTGTGTGTGTGTGTGGGGGGGGGGGGGTGTGTGGGGGTGTGTGTGCTATGGAGCACAGCCTCACCCTTCCTGACAGCAAACAGTTCCACAGAACTATCAGGTGGCTGTGAAAAGACGTTGGCGTTCATTCCTTGGGGGCTTTTGTGCTGCTTTTCTCTCTCCGTTCTTGTGTTCATGTCACTGACTGAGGCGACATTCATCAGCGTCCGCTGCCAGCTGATCCTCTTCCAAACACAGGACTGGGGAATACTGAGGTGCAAAGAGAGTTTAGTAACACACTGAACCAGGCTGAAAGTCTCCTGGTAGTTGTCCTGAGAGCCTTTGATGTTCATAGTCTTTCTTAGAGTGACCTCTCCTAAGTATGGTGCTAGAGTTAAGGTCATGGGGTTGTCCATTTTCTATAGCCACTTATCCCGTTGTGTGCGAGGCAGAACACGCTCAAGACCGATCACCAGCCTGTCAAAGGAGTAACACGCACAGATAAACACATTTACACCATCTGCATGTTTTTGGACGACGGGACAAACACATGCAGACACTTTTTGGAGAACGTTCAACTCCACGCAGAGAGACCCAGTCAGTGGGTTTGGAATCTAGAATCGTCTTGCTGAGAGTAAACCACCAAACCACCATGTAGTCATGAATATCTTCAGAGATTCCTCCTTTTGTTTGAACATTTGAGTGTGGTTAGCTAATTTGGTGGTTGTCTGCCTATTTGATTATGAAATCTCTGTTGTTGAAGTTAATGGAAGTGTCATGATGGCTATCTGGATTAAAGTTTGATATTTTTTATACATTTGAAGAAGAAGAAGAAGAATCATACTCTGGAGACCATGAATAATAAGCACGGCAAAAATCAGGGAAAGTTGTCCAGTATCTGTAGATATGTCAGTGTTAAACAGATGACCATTACACCACCATTTGTTCTCAGCAGTACAGAGGCAAGAATGAGATCAGCTCGTTATTATTTTTTTAATTTTTTTATTATTATTATTATTATTTATTATTATTATTTTTTTAAAACAAAATGTATTATTATTTTTTTATTATTTTTTATTATTGTTTAATCAGATTTAATCAACTTGTTAATCATGAAATAAAGCCTCTATGCATGTACTGAATGACAGTGTCTGGCGTAGTGTACGACGTAGTGTATGCCGTAGTATATGATGTAGTATATGATGTAGTATATGATGTAGTCTACGTACTGTGCAGCATAGTGTACGATGTAGTGTACAATGTATTGTATGGCATACTGTATGACGTAGTCAACGGCGTAGTGTCCGGCGTAGTATATGATGTAGTATATGGTGTAGTGTAGGTAGTGTACAGCGTAGTGTACGTCCTAGTGTACGTTGAGTGAATTTTTAAAAACTGTGAGGATTCTCTCTGACCTATCAGTGGTCTGCAGTGTTGTAACTCCACCTTCTAGTATCAGCTCTTGCTTGGGATCTCGACAGGTGGTACCAAAAAGTGTACCAGGTACCAGGTACTACTCACAACTTTCAACTATAAAGATTGAATCCAGTAGAGTCATGCCGTAATATGCGGTAGAAATGTGGCATTAGCGCATGTTAAATAACATTTTTATTGACTTTATTATTATTAAAGTAAATACCTTTGCACGTTCTTCTATACGTGAGAAGGGTTTCTTATGCCTCAGCAAATGTTAGTGCCTGATATCTGTAGTGCAGGTGAGCATTGCTTCCGTCTCAGGCTGAGGGTTAACACCAAGCTGTGAGTGAATTGTTCTCACAGCTCTGTCAGTTTTTGACAGTCTGGTATGTCTGTGAGAGGGAGACACAGCTGACCTGCTTTACATCTAGGCCAGATTATAGGCTGCTTTAATGTCTAACAGCAACTGCTTTAAGTACACAGGAGTCATGGGAGGAATAAATATCTCACTCAGATTTGTGATTTGCTGCCGCATATAAATTCATCCACACACTCTTTGTCACAGCGCAGGAAAGCACATTGCTATCGCCAGTTGAGTGACAACTTTGTTTGGCTCATTTTTTTGACTTCTGCCCCACTGACGTGTGTTCCCATTTCCTTTTGTACTAATGAAATGACCAAAAACAGTCCAATGTCCATTCTACTCCGGTTCTATTTCTATGGCAACGGCACACGGTATGGAGAGGATGATTCTCAATAAGTTTAGTGGACCCCTGACCATTTCTAGTGAATCACTTGCCACTTGAATACATATTCATGAAAATGTTATCTCTTCAGTTGGCTTTGTGGTAGAGATGTGAATCTTCACCGGCCTCACGATTCGATTACGATTTACCTGTCAACGATTCAAATGCATCTCAATGTATCGCATCCTCAATTTCCTGTAGTGGCTACTTGTTGGTAGCCGTGAAACTTAACTCTCAGTTCAGGGACATCATGGAGAAAGATGACACGCAATGCTGTGTGTGTGTGTGTGTGTGTGTGTGTGTGTGTGTGTGTGTGTGTGTGTGTGTGTGTGTGTGTGTGTGTGTGTGTGAGTGTGTTTGTGTCGGGTGACATGGACTGATGACCAGAGGGCATGTTTGACTAGCCAGGTACATCATGTACTGGAAGTGTACACATACAAACACACACACTCTTACACACATTTCTGCTGGATAAAGTACTCCCATAAAATAGCTTTGACATTTGAATGCATCATGAACACACACGCGGCACACAGCCAGCAGATAATAACCACAGAATAATTAACGAGTGTGTTTTCAAGTCACTGTTTGTGGCAGTTTGTGAACATTGTTAAGTATAATCAATCCATATTTCCTCCCTTCCTCCCTCTTTCATTACTTTCTTTATTTTCTACCTGTGTATATTCATCTGATCATCTTTCTTTTGTTTGTTTATTTTTGCTTTTCTTCCTTCTGTCCTCCTTTTCTTCCTCCCTTTCTCTCTTCCTCCCTCTTTTTTCATTCTTTCTTTCTCACTTTATTTATATGTTCTTTCTTTCCTGCATTCCCCCTGTTCTTCCTTCAATTCCTCCTTATGTTCATCTCTTCCATCCTTAGTGTCTACCTCCCATTCTTCCTCCCTCGCTCCGTTGCTCTCTCCCTCGTTTTCATATTTTCTTTTCTCATTATATTTCTTATCTGATCATCTCTTTCTAATACTTCCTGCTTTATGTGTTTTCTTTTTCTCATTCCTTCTTTCAGCTTCCTTCTCACTGGCCTTCTGTCTTTTGTTTTCCGTTTTTGTTCCCAACAATATTAATTAATAATAAATGAGCACAGTAATTCTATTTGTTTGATTCTAAAGAAGAGAATTGTGAGAGGTAATGTTGATATGTGTCACCTCCTCTCTCCTGCCTCCATCCTTCTCCCTCTAACTACCTGAATGAATGAACAAAGGACAAAGGAGGGAGGCTGCACGCACACACACACACACACACACACACACACACACACACACACTCTCTCTTCCCATAGCCCCACCTCTGTTGCTAGGTAACTGCTGCCCCTTACTATACAGCCATTTCAGCCAATTGCATCGCCTCGTGTCACCGCCGGAGGCGGAGCCTCAGAGTGCTCCACCGTGGAAGGAAGTGACTTCTGTTTATCAGTGACATCATTTCCTCTGGCTGTCTTAAAGCAGTACTGCTCGTCCTCCTCCTACACGCACGCACACACACACTCACGCACACACACACACACGCACACACACACACACACAGGTCTTCAGTCACTATGATGTTCTCAGCAGTCAAGGTCGAATATTCAACCAAACTGTCGACACACCGGCTGCATCGTTGACACACACACACACACACACACACACACACACACACACCAAAATGTATCATTCTTGTTTTGATAAAAATGAGGGTTTATGGTCGAAAACACGGATTAAAATGACGTGTCTATACATCTTTTACACACATCTGCATGCACTGTATCAGGAGAGGAGATTGTGTTGTTGGTGAGGGAGCAGGAGTACGACTCAATCACATGAGATTAAAATGAGATTAGATCAAATTGAATTAGATGTCACCAGCAGAAAGCAGTAAAGTGATGAAATATCTGTGTAGACCAACATGGATGTTTACTCTCATCGGGGTCCCGACGGCAGTTTTGCAATTGAAGTTCTGCATTGGGTGAAGACAATAAGTAGCAAAAGAGTACTGACCCACACACACAATAATGACATGTTTTAGCCTCATGTGACCCACAGACATTATTATTTTCTGTGTAAACCGAGCAGCCCGTGAGTAAAAAGGCAATGGAACTTTAAGGATGAACCCATATATGTCCTGGTTTAAGGACTACAAACTGCCTGGAAGAGATGAAATGTTAGTGGCCCATAATGTGGAAATCAGGTCAGCAGGACATTTAGAGGAAGCACCACTGACAGAAAAGACTGTATATAAGAAGTGGATGTAGTCACTGTGACGCCACCCATTGGTTTGTGGTTTTTTGAAGCCTCGAGTTTGGCATTTTGGTCGTCACCATCTTGATTTTTGGCCGTTGCCGTCTTGTTTTTTTGCAACCAGATGTGGCGCGAGAGGGCGGAGCTAAGCACAACCGAACGCTGAATAACACACTTTCGGACGACTGAAAAAGGTTATAATGAACTTTGACGCCGTGGTAGCAACCTGTCAATGAATGTATGATGGATATGAGTGGCTATTATGATTGATGCCATACTCAACATTGACATTCTGCAGGAGTTAAAAGTACCCAAGTACTGTTTGTAGTAGTTTTGTGAAAAGTATTTTCATGCTTGTTTTCCTCCACTACATGTATCTGATGTCTGGAGTTGCAGACATTAGATACAGCATGAGACCATAACAAGTCTTACTGCAGTTTGAAGCTCATACAGTCAATATATTGCAGATTTTTACTTTTTGAACTTGATCATTTTAATCTCAGGTTGTTTGTAGAGGCTTTTCATCACTTGGTGAATCAGTCAGAGAAAGCCACAGCTTTGTCCAACTTCTTTGTTTGTGCTGCCCTCTTGTGGTATATTTCTCATATTGTTTTGTCTTCCATATTACATAATAATAATATGGCATCATTGCTGCATTTATTCCTGTCCAACTGTGATTATTGTTAGTATTTAGTTTCATTTCATGTTATTTAATGTTATTTTTAAGCAATAAGAAGGTGTAGCATTGTTCTAGACATGACTGACTACCCATACGAGGCTTTTCCCTTCAGGAGTGACTTATGTACAATCAGTATCCATAGCGACGTGTTTTGCAAACTTTTGCAAACAGACAGATTTGTATTTAAAATCTGTGTATCCCTTCACATTGAATATGGCCCTGAAAACATCAGGAAGTGAACTGTTCTCAGTGTTTTAGTTCAAAAGCCTCTTCATATATACTTTGTAATGTATCTTCTTTGTAATGGAAGATCTTTAGAAGCAGCAGATGTTCTCAATCATCTTTGCCCTTCTAACAAGAGACAGACACAGCCTTAAAGATCACATATTCAGACCCAAACATCAGGCTATAACCAGCAGTGACCTGTGTTCTTATAGACACCATGTCCCTAACCTCTCCCCACCTCTCATTGTCTCCTCTCCGTCCCACCTGTGTCCACCCCTGTGAGGTCAGCTGGCCCCTCGCAGTCTCAAGTTGTGGTAGAAAGTGCAGTAGGTACATTGTTGATATTTATTTCCTTCTTCTTATTAACTGTCCTGTCTGTAAAGAATGCACGATGATGTCTCTTATACTGCATGTCTGCATTAACAGTTGGATACCTACAGCAGGTTTCATGCATTAACAGTCTTGTCTTGTTCTGTTTGGGTTGTTTAGTTATTGACTGCATGTCAAATCTGCCGTTCAAAGGTACACCCTGTGATTTTGTTATTGCGCCCGACACCACCTCTACAACCCCTATAATGTTTTAAAACTCCAACTGTGAACCGGATGGAGTTTGAACATAAGAAGTGGGGTGGGAGGAAGTGTTTGGAACTGTAACAGAATCAGAGGGTGTAGCTTCGAACAGCTGACCAGAGGATTGTGCATGGGTATCATTAAAGGAGGATTCTGGTTTATCACAACTTGGGTTTTATTTTTCATATTTATGTCCATTATTTTTAACAGCAACACTGTATTCACCAAGTTTGTCGTTGAGATCTTGGGAACACAGCTGCATCGCTAAAAATAAGTCAGAATAGTCAGACCGTGAGAGCGGTTGGAAACAAACCCCTAGTTTAGACAAACTTATTTGGAAGAGAGGAAGGAAGCAAACCGTCAAATGATTACCCAAACTCAAGTGTAGTCAAATCAATTATATTTATACAGCCCAATATCATAAATCATATCATATCATATGACACCCTCTGTCTTCAGACCTTCAAACTGTCTGTTGCAAACATCCACCACAGTTAAGAGACGCGCTTCCTGTTTGGACTTTGATTTACTCTAATTACTTTTCAGTAGTTGTGCAGTCAGGTTGTTTTAGGATTATTAGCGACAATGTTAGACGTTAGACCCCCAAATAAAACGGGTTACTAATAATGATAAACCAGAATCACCTTTTGCTGGACATCTTTAACATCGTGCTTCTTCGTTGCATGAGGAGATGAAGTTCCTGCTGATGAAGCTGATGTTGAAGGGATGTTGAGTATGATAACAGTAGAAAGTGATGTTACTCATGTGTTGCCTCTCTCTGTGTTTTGTCTCCCTCTGCAGGTGTGGTTAGAGAAGGAGTTGGAGTTTGAGGACGGGGAGTTGAACGGTCCTGTTGTCTTCTGCATGCAGGCGCAGCACGCCGGGACCAGGACGTACTACTTCAGCGCAGACAGCCATGAGGAACAGGAAGAGTGGATCAGAGCCATGAGCACGGCTGCAGAGGTCTACATTCAGCATTCAACACAGAGGTGCTGTTCACACACACACACACACACACACACACACACACACATAGGCAATCATATTCTCCTGAGTCTATTTGATTGTACTTGTCCAATATGTCCCACCATGGCAATATTGTGTGGGATAGTATGTGCTGTTCATATGTTGGAGGTACTATGCATGATGTAGGATTAGATTTTTAGATTCAGTTACTTTGGTGCCACCTGGTGGTGCTATCAGGAATGACATTATAATCGGCAGCAATGCACTCACTATATGAGACAAGTTGTTTGATGGTATTTACACCTGCATCATGTCTATATCTAAAATATTTTCAACAAGCAACTGATTTCTTCCCATGCAGTTACAAAGCTGAACACCTGCGGTGGATTACTTTAATAAGAAACACATGTTCCACTTGGTCGCCATTTCTTGGATTTCATGCTCCAATAATAATAATAAAATGGGTGTTACTGGGTGTTACAACCCTGTAGATGTCTAGGGATAAGGGAAGCAACAAGACTGCAGATGTAGTCAGGCAAACGCTGCTGTTTATTGTGTAGTGTACAGAGTTAAGACAAAAGTACAGAACAATGAATGAGCTTCTGATGCTCCAAGAAAAACAACAGAGAAAGGAGTTACGAGAGAGACGTGGAACAAAGGAAGGACTACTGGTGCCGCCAAACTATACAACAAACAAATTCAAACACGCTTCCTAACCTGGCAAAGACACCTCCTACTTACCTACAGCCAACAACGGCTGAAAAGAAATGAAAACAATAGGCTACCTGACTGCACTACATCTTACCTGTACCAAACAAAAATACATTTAGGCAGCCACCATAACTATTGTGGAAATAGACATATAAAACACTACATGTGGTGCACACTTATCTTAAGGAATGTATTTCTAAATAAATTATGCCACTGCCCCAAATTCCTGAACCACTTAAAGTGTCCGTTTGTAAGAATCAGAAATTGCTTTTTAACAGCGACACCTGTGGCTCGCGCTTGTGCTCGCTCTACATAGACATGAACGAGCATCGCTCAAAACAGTGAGGTGACACACGTCAGCTAAAACCACAACATCACTCTATATTTCAGCTGCTTGGCAGTAATGTTAGCTGACCAGACCAAGGTCTCTCCATGAATCAATGCTGATCCTAGTGTTGGCTTTTCCTGCCTCAGCCTCCCGACCGTGGCCGGAGGGAACAGGGGAGACACTGGAGTTTTGGTCGGAGACGATAACGTTTCTCTCTACGGAGAAGACACAGGAAACCTCTGCTGGTCTGGAGGAGCTGCAGCAGTTATTTCTGCACAAACGTCCACTGTACATTCACTAGATATTCTCAGAGCTAAACTAACTATTCTGCAGTGTGGAGTGTGCGCGCATGCACGTGACAAGTGGAGCGAGAGAGCGAGTGAGAACGAACGCGGTGTGTGAGTGAAGGCCAGCAGGCAGAGGAGCCTCCGGCCCTGGAGACCAAAGCTACGGTCTCCCCCGCGTCCTCCGACTGCGGCCAACACTGTTTAACAGACGGGCTTCACTAGATAGAACTTTGGGGCTTGGTACTTCCGTGTAGTTTGTGTTGGAGTCTGAGTCTGAACAGCGTAGCCACACACGAGCGTGCATGGGACACCAACCCGCAATGATTTATACGTGTAAGAAGTTACAAACAGTCCCTTTAATTGACAGAATGAATGAAATAGTGCACCACAGTTAAACAGACCAATACACAGGATGGTCAGACGTGGACCATAACACCGGAGAATAGCATGCCACTAACTTCAGAATCAATGTATCGTGGCATTTGGCTCTGTAGCAGGGAGCACATGCTGCCAACGGTAATAAAGCCATTATACAGCACCAACAAAATAGCTTAGGCATACTCTGAGTACTGGCCCAATTCAAGCACTGCGTAAAGTGCAGATTAGGACAGCATGAGCTGCTGTCAGTCAGTGGAAGTGGCCTCTTGGCTCTGTGTTGTGCTGATGATGGAGGAACTGGGTATTACTGTGATAAAAGGAGAGATATACACAACTCTTCATTCCTAACAACACAAAATGAGCATTTGGACGATCAGTACATGTGATGATCACTGACTCAGTTACTTGGCCTGGTGTTGAGATTTGATATCTGCTTCTGTGATCATTTATGAAACCAAACAAAGCTGCCCATCTATCCTCATGCTTTCTTTTTCCTTTCAAATGTCACAGAATAAACTCCGACACCACGGCGGATCTCAACCACACCATGGTGACCAAGGCACCCAACCCACAAACACAGCAGCATCCACACACACAAACACACGGCGAGACCGATGGTGACCTCCCCCCGCAACCTAAGATCAACGGGGTCAACAGCCCCGACACACCCCCACCCTCCACCCCCTGCTCCGATCAGGAAGGGAAAAAAATCGACGGGAGACGAGGAGAAAGCGGAGGAGAAGGTGAAGACGAAGGGGGAGGATCCGGTCCCGACCACGCCCCTCGCCCGAGTCACCATCCAAACGGTTGGGGCAACTACGGCCCTCGCAACACCGCGCCTCACAACAGCAATGGCAAACCCCCTCCATCCAGGACTCACAGCGGACATCATCGGGCCCCTCAGGGACACCCAGAGGGGAGTGTTACCCCATCGCATGACCCTCGGGAGCAGCAGGATAACGTCGTGCTGAGGAGGGGCTTTGTGCCCAGGACGGCTCCGGAGAGGGTGGCCCAGAGGAAGAGCTCCATGGCCCAGCTGCAGCAGTGGGTCAACCAGCGGCGGGGCATGGCCTCCCAGGAGGACATCAACAGGTAGATCAGTGACACCCGTCTCTCTCTCTCTCTCTCTTCACGTCCTCTTCAGTTCTTTGCACTTAGCTTCAGATGATGCTTCAGTGGTCATGGGGATACAGTAATGACACTGATGATGCTGCTGTACTGTTGGCACAGTGATCATTTCACTCTGCGTGCAGGTGTCCCCTTGTTATTGTTCATTATTTCATGGCATGCAGTAACATTGACAAATGTTCTTGTCAAAGCACTGCACTCCCACTGCCTCAGACTTTGAGGTTGTTTATCAAAACCCCATTTTTTATGGATCACATTTGATTTTAGTGACTCGTAGCGGTACTTTTAAGGACTAATTTTCACATTTTTCTCTAGACAAAAATGTATGCTGTCAGGCTAATTTGATTTGATGTACAGTATTTAGTTAGTAAAGTAGCTTATTTAAAGCTGAAGTAGACGAGGTTGGAGCAAATATGATTAAAAAAAAGTTATTTTCATAAAATGGTCGCTATATGGTGACAGTAGTACACCAAACAGGTAACCTGAAAAAAATCATGTTCCTCTGTGTCCTCCGGTGCTCCGATCGGCATCTGCAGGATTTAACATACTGGAGGATAACAAGCAGTAAGAGCTGATCTGAGGTCTGCCATCCAGCTGCTGTCTATGAGAGCCGGCTGTCAATCACTCGCTAACTCCGACCAAACGGTCAAACTAGGCAGCGCTGATCAAATATGAATCAATATTCTGTTACGTTAATGTCTATTTTTCTCCTCAAATGTTTTCAGAATCATCTTGTAGTGCACGGTTTAGCTGTAAAATGAGAAAGTTTGTCACGCTGCCGCCATTGTGAAATCTGGTGAAGGAACGCCAAGTTCTGGTCACATGACCGGAGCACAACCAATAGGAACGCTCTCTCTCTGAAATGACCTGTGATTGGTCAAAGTCTTCCGTCACCGGTTGGATTTTTTAAAATCTGAAAACAGAGCCACGAGGAGGTGAAGAAGTCTAGTTTTCTCTCAGAACACTTGAATTACAATATGCTGAAAGGTTATTATGGAATTTTTGCCAGAAATATACTGCCTACTGTCCCTTTAATGAGTTAATGTGCTTAGTTTATAAAGTTGAAATGTGTTATAGATTATAATAAAAAGGTCTTGTCATGATGAGATGTGTGTCAACCATGTCATTACATTATTTATTTCACCCTTGCCTTTATTTAACAAAATGAAGACTTTAAAAATAAAACTTTAAAAATGTTTAACAGCCTCAGTTGAGTGTCTACATCTTATTTTCATGACTTGACATGACTTTGGATAACGCAATAACCTCCATCTTTCCCTGTCCTTCCAGCCCATCTCATTACTACCCAGTGAACCGGGGCGTCTCAGGTGACTACTATGGCTACCCCGGTGGCCCCCAGTACGTGGAGGAGTACCCTCTGTACCCGCCGGGGGTCCGACCTGACAGCATCTGCTCCGTCTCTGCCGTGGGGGGATACGACCGACGCTGGACTGTGGAGGAGAAGCGCCACTCGCTGAGGGACGGACCCCATCAGATGTACGGACCCCCGATGCCCAGGGAGCATTGGGGGCCACAGTACTACGGTGGAATGGAAACAACCATGAGACGTCTGTCCATCCAGCCACGCTCCAGGTCTGTCCCCAGGTCGCCGTCCTCGTCATCGGGGGGGCCCTACTCGCCGGTGCCGCCCAACTTCGCCTCGCCGGCTCGATCGCCGTCTGCCCGCTTTGACCGGTTTCCGGGAAGGACGAGGGACGATGTGATCTACGCCGACCCCTCCGTCTACAGCTTGAGGAGGTCCCTCAGCTCACCCAAGGTAAAACAATGAGTGTGTTTGTAGATTCATACAGCGGGTATAAAACGTAACCGCCACCTCAACCTGACAATTGATTTGGCCACAACTCGCTTATTTAAATTTTTTGTTCTAAAATGCCACTTACTTAGGGGATCAGAAATCAGAATTTAATGGGAACAAGCTTGTATCTAATGTTTTCCCTGATAATTATAGTGAATGTTTTGATTTTAGGAAAGTAAAATGAAATGAAAAGTATCGTCTAGGCTTAGAAATAATAGAATTAAAGCTTACGATGAAAACAGATTCAAAAAGCTTTAGCAGTACAAAAAGATTCTCAAAAAGTCACCAGGGGTGAAAGAAAGAACGAGAGATTAATGTTTTGTTTTCATATTCAAACCTTTATTTAAACTGGAGTATTTATCTAAGGTTGCCCTCGGTTACAGTGACGTCGACTGACAAACGAGATAAAAGCAGTTACACAACAAGATAAAAACAGTTCCATGTAGATATAGAGTGGTTTGTGATCATGGTTGGAAGAGTATCGATTATTAAAGAGGGTTGAAGGTCGTTCCGTGAATCAGGAGCACTAAAGGAAGATCAGAGCATGCTCGGGGACCTTGAAGGCAGGGTTGACGATGTTATCCAGTAGACACTATTTGTTATATTGGTTGAAATGGTCTTTACACCCCGACAACGATCCATTACTTAAAGCATCAGTAGGCGAGATTGGAGCAAATATGATTAAAAAAGTTATTTTTATAAAACGTTCGCTTTATCGTGACAGTAGTACATGAAACAGGTAACCTGAAAGAAATCATGGTCCTCTGTGTCCTCCGGTGCTCCTAACAGCATCTGCAAGATTTCACAGACCGGAGGAAAACAAGCAGTAAGAGCTGATCTGAGGTCTGCTGTCCATCTGCCGTCTATGAGAGCCGGCTGTCAATCACTCGTAAACTCCGACTAAACGGTCAAACTAGGCAGCGCTGATCAAATATGAATCAATATTCTGTTACGTTAATGTCTATTTCTCTCCTCAGATGTTCTCAGAATCATCTTGTAGTGCACGGTTTAGCTGTAAAATGAGAACGTTTGTGACGTTGCCGCCATTGTGAAATCTGGTGAAGGAACACCAAGTTCCAGTCACATGACCGGAGCACAGCCAATAGGAACGCTCTCTCTCTCTGAACTGACCTGTGATTGGTCAAAGTCTCCCGTCACGGGCTAGATTTTTTTAAAGCATGAAAACAGAGCCACGAGGAGGAGCAGAAGTCTAGTTATCTCTCAGAACACTTGAATTACAATATGCTGAAAGGTTATTATGGAATCTTTGCCCAATGATGCCAAAAATATACTGCCTACTGCAGCTTTAAGAGGTCTGAAAAGGGACCGGAAAAGAGCCGTCATCTGTAGGTGCTGTAATCCTGTAAAAACGTCTACCAATCACTGCCTTGCGGTCCGCTTGGAAAGAACCAATCAGATGCCTCCCTGCCTCCCTGCTCGTACTCTACCCTTGGCGTGCACCAGCCTGAACTCAAAGCGCGTCGCTGCCGCACGTTTACTGGAGAATGGAAGAGAAAACTCAGCCCTGCAGTAGCACTGCCGCGATTACTCGTCATGAGGTAGCGTTGTTGAGTTGAGGTCCTCTCTCCGCTCTGTGTCTGTGAAGTAGTTACGATGTGGCGGTGCTTCTGCATGTGTGTGTGTGGGGGGGCGTTGCCTTGGAAGGAGGCCCGAGGGGAGGTAGGGGTTTAGACGGAGCTCCTGAGGCAAAGCTACTTTCAAATTATGCCTGCTTTCCAACATCGTCGACCCTATCTTTAAGTATAACATAAGCCAATCATTTGGAGTTTGATAGGGACCAAAGTTCCACTCCAGCATCAGTGTGATGTAAGGTGTTGCTTAGCAATAAACAATGTTTATTACGCCTCTCTGCAAGAGAAGGCTAAACCTAATAAACAATGGTGAGTATCGTATATGTGATATTACCATATTCATCTTACTCCACTCTAACAACTTTCATTCATTCTTGCCTCCATTCTTCCCTTCCTTCTTTCCTTATTGCCTTCCCTTCCTCCTTCAGTATGACTACCCTGGTGATAGGAGGTCCTTAAGCCAAGGATTATACCACTACAACTACCCTGTATCCCCTTCCATCCACAATAAAATGGTATGTTCCCGCTAATGCGCTGTAATACATATCCATCGTCTGGATTTACATACATAGTCAACACACAGTCCTGTGGAGGTAGGCACAGTCTACAGTAGTTATGGCACTTAATGCAGTGGTATGTGTAGCTTTGCTATGGCTAAGGGGTTTCTTCTGTGCAGCTGTCCTCTGTTTCTGTGTCCTAACCCTGTACACATCACCTTTTCTGTCTTCTACTCCTCTCTGCTGTCCTTGTCCCCAACACGGTACTGGAGCTGCTCTTGTGTGCATATGCGTATGTGTCTGTGTGTGTGAGTTTACTCAGAAGAGAAACCAAATGACAGAGAGAACAAACCTGCATGGATTCCACCAGTTTCACTCATGATCAATGGACTAGAAGGCTTCCAAGCAGTCCCATGAAGTCATGTATGCATCAAGCCACTCGATTAAAGAGGGAATGTGACAGCGTATTATAATGTAGCATGTTCAGTTTTGCCAGTAAAAACAACAACAACATGGTCAGGCATTCTTCCCAGCTGATGGCAGTAATGTGCCATGAAACAACTGAGCGAAAAGCAGAGAGGAAGAAAGCTGCTAGCAAATAAAACAACTGGCTTTGCCATTTCAAGGATACACACGATGCATTTTGATGAGTAAGCAGCTGTGTTTGAGCACCAAAGTGACCTTGACCTGACATTCGTTGACCTTAGAAATAGGACTTTGACCAAATAATCTTAAATCAAGACGCTTTCACCCATATTGTATTGTCTTCATTAGTGCTGGTGTTTGCTCAGTTGTCATCACATGAACTAACTCTCCACCTTGGTGGTAAAGTAGTAAAGCCCATCTCTTGCTTGATTTGATTGGCTGCCTGCCTGGGCCAGGTTTGACACTGACGAGCAGTGCGAATCCACGCGCGGCATTGAAAAGTTTGGAATATTTTAACTTTTATGCGTGTCTAAAAACAGTAGAAAAACGCGACGCTCAGCGCCAGAGAGGAGCACATTGCAGGTGCGCCTTCCATAGGACAACAATGATTTTCCGGGTGACGTGTCCGTCCTTTCCACACTTCCCATTCATTGTCTATGTAAGCGGCCGTGCAATGCATTCTGGTAGTGCGGTGGTGCGATTTAAGAGACGGACCGTCACGTCGGCTGCCCCCTCATTTGCATAAAGTCGAGGTCTCGGCTACTTTATGCAAATCGGGGGCATCCGGCACGACTCGCTGCCTCTGGAAACTCCCAAGAAACTTTTAAACTAACCGTTGTCAATCTAAAATAAAGACAGATTCATCAACTGCGTGGTTTACTTCTCGCGTAAAATGTTTTCGCAAACACATTTTCGGTGAACTAATATAAATTCACGAGGGAAAGCGTTCGTCTAATCAGGTGTCTAGTGCCTTGTGTCTAGTGGCAGTGCTGGGAAGAGAGGCCATAAAAAACACCCCTATGGACATGTCCCTTGAGGCCGATGAAGCCCCAGAACAAACACCCGAGAACAGTAAAATGAACAGCTCTCAGTCAGACATTAACATCTATTGAATTGTGTTTGCACAGTTAATCATTGCCTTCAGTGTGGTTGGCAGATTGGTTGTGGTGCTTTGCTTTGCTGCTTTGTCACCCTGAAAGCCTTCTATCTGTACAGTATGTGTCTGTGTGATTTCCATGTGTGTCGCTGCTGCTGCTGCTGCTGCTGCTGCTGCTGCTGCTGCTGCTGCTTGGCTCAGGAGGACATATTAGACCTTCAGCTCCAGCGCAACCTGGATTACTTAGACCAACAGGTAAGAGGATGAACACACTGTATTGTCTGCCATTACATATTTCACACACTCTGTTTCCCAGTCAGTGTTGACATTGTCAGTGTCTCCTTAATTCCCTATTACAGTCTCCTTTTCCTATGTTTCTTCTCTCCTTCCAAAGGATGCTTGCCTGTAAAGTAGCTTTAAAAACATGTATTGGCTTTACCCAAACACAGTTTCAGTATTGTCCCAGTCGTCCTGTTGTTGTCAGGTCTCTGTAATCTGAGCTGAATCTTCAGGTGCTGGAGGGAAGCCGCCTAATTGGCACGGTTACCCGAATGGTGGAGCGCTCATCCTCAACAGCAAAGCTCTGTGTACAAGTAAGAGAGGAGAGAGCACCACAGGGAGGCAGGCTTCAGCTTCAGCCAGCAGCACTACAATCAGAGCCAAAGCCTGAACTAGTCATTCCATTTTCCAGCTGGAACTATCTTCTGAATTGCCTTTTTGACTTTAGAACTAATTAGGGGAAGTTCTAAGCTGGTGTTGGCTAGTCCAGTCTAGTCCAGTTCAGTCCTGGACAAAGGCATGTATAGACTAATAGACCAGATATACCGACCCAAGCCTGCCTCTCTTTTCTTCAGTCCTTGTCTCGTCTGCATGCTGTCCATACTGTCACAACATATTCATACTCACGTAGCTCACGTCATATTTTCTGCTCTCCCACTTGGCTGCAAGAGTCTGTGACCGTCTGTGTGACACACATTTCCTCATCTGGTCGTGTCTGCGAGGGTCCATATGGACATTTTATGGATATTGCAGAGACTTCTGCAGCCAGACACTGATCTGGGCAATAAACAGACTTTCATCTGTAATAAATAAAGAAATAAATAAAGAAAAGGACTTCCATACGCTTCAACCTAACTAGGTCATATAAGGTGTATTCCAAAGGGAGGGTGAACAGCATGCATCATAGCCTCTCCCTGGCTGCATCCCACTGTTGTTTGCGTAGTCTATATAGTCTTGACATGTTGAATCATACACAGGGAGAAACGGCGCACACTTTTGGACAGATTCCCACTGCTAAAACCAAAGCCTCACCTCGTCACGTACAGACTTGTTGACCTCTTCGGACATTAAGCTCATTTGTCACGTCTATAAAAGTGTGCACAGTCATTGTTTCCCCCATTCATCTCACTTCCCATGGTGCTGCTGGTTTTTAAGCTAAACAACATTATGTTCCCCTTCATCACATTCCCATTCAATCACAGATCTTAGGAGGACACATTGTTTTAACAACTGTGTTGGAGGTGTGGTGGAGTGGGTGCTGGGGTGGCTTGCTGGGGAGGAAACAACATTCCCCTTGAACTCCTTTCACTTTATTTACACTCCCAAGACGTATCATGACATAATTTCGACTCGGTTCTTCATTCTGGGACATGAACCAAAGAGCTTCTGTGACGTTAACAAATGAGGCCGAGGTGCAGGGTTGCATTACATGAGCGCCAGCAATTCTGTTCATATCAGACTGAAGGATGGCTCCATGGAGTTCTCCTGGCTCCATTTAACTGATGGCAGATGTTACATGCTGTATGTTTGTGCAGAAACCTATCAATTGCAATCTGCTGCTGCTGCTGCAAAAAAAAAACATGAAAACCCAGCCAGGAAAATAATCATCAATACGTAGCGTGGCAAGATAACAATTGAGAATGATATTTTTCTTGGCGGGTAAATAGACATTTCTCTGCCAACAAAGACTTCCTGAATAAATGAAGCTTGACATTCCTCAGAATAAAGAACACCACGTTAGCATTGAACTTTTGCTTTCCTCTCATTGGGGTAGTAAGTGTCTATACCGTTTGATTAATGTCGATCCTCTGGACGATCAATCGTTATTTCTCTGCCAACAAAGAAATGTGGATCTTTCTGAATAAATGAAGCTTTACATTCCTCAGAATAAAGAACATCATGTATATCATTGCTTTCCTCTCATTGGGGTAGTTAGTGTCTACAGTATAGCGTTTGATTGATGGTGATTATCTGGATGATTTATTCAATGTTCGTTTTCCCAGGTGCCTCCTTTCCATGATGTCTACAGCAGAGAGTTACATCCTACACTGAAGCTCAATGAGATTGAAACCAGTGTAAGAGAAACTGCATGTACATAGTAAACATACAAACATACACTTATCCAGATGATTCACACTTTGTTCCAAATAAAACTACATGGCCAAAAGTATATTATTGTATATTATTAGTATTGCCAAAAGTATCCGGAGAATCGGAGCAGCGAGGGGGGCGGTATTGCATTCGCTTTATCGCACCGTTGTGACGAAAAGAGAGCTGAGCCGGAAGGCAAAGCTCTCGATCTACTCTCGATCTTCGTTCCTACTCTCACCTATGGTCATGAGGGCTAGGTCAGGATCGAAAGAACTAGATTGCGGGTACAAGCGGCCGAAATGGGTTTTCTCAGGAGGGTGGCTGGTGTCTCCGTTAGAGATAGGGTGAGAAGTTCAGTCATCCGTGAGGGATTCAGAGTAGAGCTGCTACTCCTTTGCGTTGAAAGGAGCCAGTTGAGGCGGCATCTAGTAAGGATGCCCCCTGCCTGGGCGCCTCCCTAGGGAGGTGTTCCAGGCACGACCAGCTGGGAGGAGGCCACGGGGAAAACCCAGGACTAGGTGGAGAGATTATATCTCCACACTGGCCTGGGGATGCCTCGGGGTCCCCCAGTCAGAGCTGGTTAATGTGGCCCAGGAAAGGGAAGTTTTGGGTCCCCTGCTGGAGCTGTTGCCCTCGTGACCCGACCCCGAATAAACAGTTGAAGATGGATGGATGGATGGCCAAAAGTATATGAATGTCCCTGTCTATGTTTTTGAGCTACAGTCTGGGCCCCTAATCTGAATGCGAAAGAAGGCCAAATACCTTGAGCTGCTAGAGGCCCGCAGAGGGAGCGGGTGGAAAGCCCACTGTGAGCCTGTCGAGGTTGTGGATCAAGAAGGGTGATCCATGGTGTAGCGTGCCGCTTGGACACAAGCCGGGGACTGATCATCACCCAGGTGAGGGTGTCTGATGATCAAAGACCCGAAACACCCGATGACCCTGGGTTCATCACTGATGATGTGTCCCAGCCGCACGTTCTACATGCAGATGGTGTTTCTTCAAGCTGAATGCTACAGTGTACAATAATATTGACAATAGTGTTCTTCAAACTTTATGGCAAGACTTTGTGTTCCGCTCTTTCCTGTTTGAACATGACAACACCCACGGGCGCAAAGCCAGCTCCATAAAGAAATACTTCTCCCAGTTTGATGTTGAGGAACTTGACTGGCCTGCACAGAGCTCTGGCCTTAACCCAACCATCATCACCTTTGGGATGAACTGGAAAGCTGACTATGAGCCAGGCCTTTATTGCCTAACATTAGTGTTGGACTTCACTGATGCTCTTGTGTGTTGAAACCAGATAAGAAGCGTGGAGGCTGTTACAGCAGCAGATTAAGAATAGCATGTTCAGCTATCATATATGGCTTTAATGTCCTGGTGTCCATATACCTTTGGCCCTATACTGTATTCATGTACTCACATAGATACATTCTTGTGCTTTTTATCTTTGTTTTATTTTTTTCTCCCTGGCTTTCTACAAAATATATGCAATAACCTCCCGTTGTCCTGTCTGACACAGAAACTCTTGGGTCGACTGTGTGAGCAGAACCGAATTTTGAAAGACCACGAGGCTGTCGTCCACAGACTGAGAATGGACAAGGTACGTCGTTTTTCACAGTAATATACCATATGTTTAAGAAACATTTTGTATTGTGAACCCTAACCCTAACCTTAACAACTATGAACTTATCTGCACTTCTTACATTTCTTACCAGGTGTGAGAATGTGTTATAGTAAAGGAAAACCATTTTATCTTATCTTACCCATATGTAAACATATAGAAACACCTGTATTATATTAAATTTAATACATCAGCCCTGCAATGAACACCACTTTACCCAAAATGTTCATTTTCTGTCAGGACTTAAGTTTGTGTGTTGATTCCATTCTACACTCATTTTGGAGGCACTGTGGTGCTGTTCTATGGGACCAACCCCACTGTCTACAGCATCTTAGATCACCACACAGTGGACTGTTGTATTGCATTCCTGCACACTCAAGGCATTACGATAATCACATGTAGTTTGGTCGCAAGTCATAGTCAAGTCAGCACACTGACACACTGACAGCTGTTGTTGCCTGTTGGGCTGCAGTTTGCCATGTTATGATTGGAGCATATTTCTTTATGCTAAATGCAGTACCTGTGAGGGTTTCTGGACAATATCTGTCTTTGTTTTGTGCTGTTAATTAATCTCCAATAATAAATATATACATATATTTGCATAAAGCAGCAGATTTGCTCACTCCCATGTTGAGAAGAGCATTCAATACTTGACAAATCTCCCTTTAAGGTGCTTTTTGAACAGATACAAAATGTATGATTAATTTGTAAAATATTTTATAGTCATTAAAATGCAGTATGTGCTTTTACTCACTTCCGTGGCACTGGAAAACATCCTGCAGCATTTTAATGACTGTAAAACCTTTTTACCATCATTCAAAACATTGTTGATCATCATTTAACCCTAACCTGCCAGTGGGCAAGTGTTTTTTCAGAGGTTAAGAAAAGCTGCTGTTATATGTCCTAACATCACATATTATAATAATAAAACCATGATCAGCTCTTTTCCAATCACAACTTGTATAATAAACTGAAATATGTCTTTAAGACTCAACGTAGTGAGCTAAAAAATACTGCACCTTTTTGGACCGCACGTCATACTGCATGTTTAAGAAATAATAGAAGGGCATGAAAAGCTTATTTCCAATAAACTCTTCCGTTCTTGCTTGCCATGCTTGCTGTTCCCAGGACAGCTTAGAGGAAGCACTGGTGGCAACTCATCAGGAGATGGAGCTGTACCATAACCAGCCTTTGGCCATGGAAAAGCTGCGGTTCAAGAAGGAAACCCTGCAGAACCAACTCATCAACATCAGAGGGGAGCTCTCCCAGGCCTCCAGCGTAAGACACTGCAGGACATATTCTGGACCCACAGCTGCAATTTTTAAAGATGTACTCCGTGTCATCAGACATGATTTATTAGCCAAATGTGTTAGAAACATTCTCCGAGTATGACTGCATTTGCTTGTTCCTCTCTTAGGCTTTAACCACCACTCGTATGGAGTTTGAAGCATTAGAGGATGAGGCCAATGCCATTCATGGAGATCTATGGGAGCAGCTCAATGCAGGAGGGCAGGTAAAGGGTCACACTGCAACACTATCTCCTACAAAACAGTTATTAAGCTACAGATGTAAATTAAATTAAGAGAACTTGACTTTTGGTTTCACACGAAATATGAGCAGCGGTGTACTGGGTGAAAGTTCAGGGTTCATTTGACCTATCCAGCCCGACTCTGTCCCTATGTGGAGTTCCGCAGACTGTAATCACAAACACATTTGTGATACGTCAAAAAGAAACGTTAACCGTGTTATTCACATCAATTTTCTATGCATAACAGTAAACATTTATTAATTTAAAGTTATAATATGTTACAATTTGTTGGTTGCTGTTTGTAAACACACGGCATTTACAGTTGTCCCCTCCTCCTTGGCTCAACGAGCAGCAATTGAGCTATAGGGTGAATGAAGAGAGGGAGCGTCGTTAGTTTAAGCAGTGAATCGCAGAAGTAATACGTAATTTTTTCACGATGGTTTCGTACTAAAACACAAATTAACACATCCACACCTCTGCACAGCCCTGTTAATTATTGATCTCTTCACTGTAAGGTTTATCAAGGCATGCCACAATGATAGTTAATGTATTTTTTTTACTACAAACATCTCTTATTCAATGCAAATAAACAAGGTTAATTGAAGGGATGACAAGTTTTTAATCCTGTGTTTTATCTAGCCTGTATTGTTTTTAAATGAGATTATTTATAAAATAAACCTATGCCAAAAATAACACTAAAATGATAAAACATATGAATCACTCGACTCAAATCATGTGAATCTAATGAATCAACTCAACTTCTAAAAGTGCAATGTAAAGATAATTAATTAATTTGTTCATTCATTGAGCCCATAAATGTCCTGACCTTTATAACTCAATTGTCATGTTGCTACCACCGGCGTTTTACTGTGTTTTGTCATCAGTTATTTTGCTAATATTTGTCCAACACTGAAGACGACTCTGCTCTCTCGGCAGGACACAACCTCTCAGCTGAGCGCTCACACACACATTAGAGGTCGTGAAATGTGCCCGCATAGCGAATCCCAACTACTTAATCAAAAATATTTCATAGTAGTCGGTTGTTTGGCCGGCAGCCACTCTCCGCTCAGAATGACTGACCTTACAGTTGAGTAGAATGTCTTGCTCAATGCACTCATTCACTCATATGAGCGTGACAGAAATACACCGAAGGGATCGTTAAGGAGATTTGTCTGTCACTCCATCAACCATTATTTGTTCCAAGGGATTACTGAACTGAACTGTGTACCGAACCGACCTTCCTGTACCATGGTTTAGGACAAATACATGTACTGTTACACCCAGTAAAAAATTACAACCTGATTTCACGGGAAAGCGTATAAACAGCACATTACAAGGAAGTGTCGTGATGACGCATTTTTGGCTCTTCGCATTTGTACACCAATCAACAAAACTATGGTAACGTCCGCAGTTATGTTTAGGCAACAAAACCACTTAGTTAGGTTTAGGAAAAACATCATGGTTGGGCTTAAAAATAAGTACAGAATCTAAATAAAATACATATGGAAACAACGTAACATAAGTAAAGCAAACATGTGACAAATGCCCTTAAAAACATGTAACAAACGTCACTAAATTAACTTACAAAACAAAATACCGGTATCCTAGTAGAAAGTTCTGTGTTTGTTGGACCCATCCGCCTCCACTCCCATCCATTACGGTCAGTACAGATGATATGGTGTACAAATGACACGCCAAAAGCAAGAAAAGCGTTCTCATTGCACACTAAATGCCTCGCACATTATGGAGTCATTATTATGCCTTTTCGTGTGAAAGGGCTGAATATTATGCATCTAAAATATTGTTATTTGTTTGTTATTTGCATATACTGTTCCTCGGGTTTGAATATTTCCAGTCCCTGTTAGGGACTGTTTCTTCAATAGAAAATAGTTTACCTTCCCTCTCTCTGGGCTTTTGCAGAGTGAACTGGTTCGTCGGCACATCCAGAAAGAGTTTTGGAGAGTCCAGGATGTATTAGAGGGACTGCACAAGAATAACTCATCCAGAGGCACTGACACAGCCAAGCACAGAGGTAACGCACTAGTGCTGGAAAACAATCAATGGCAATACCAGTGTCTCTATCATGTATATTCTAACAACTCTGTCCCTGCCACCCCCCACCTCCCCTCTCTTTCTCTCACACAGTGGCCAGCGGTGCATCAGGCTCCTTTAGCACCAATAGTCCAGCCAGTCCCCTGAGCTCAGTAAGCTTCACCAGCCCGCTCAGCCCCTTCTCCCCAGTGCCCGGCTCCCAGGCTTCCCCCACCAAACAGCTGGGCCCGGAGGTAAGCACCGGACACACCCAGCCGGGAACCAACCCCAATCCAAAACCTGGCACAAGCCCATGCTCCGACTCTAGAATCAACCCCGAAGTGCGTACAAAATCGAGCCCTAAACCCCGTCCC
The DNA here is from genome assembly GCA_916701665.1 of Sebastiscus tertius. Classification (NCBI taxonomy): domain Eukaryota; kingdom Metazoa; phylum Chordata; class Actinopteri; order Perciformes; family Sebastidae; genus Sebastiscus; species Sebastiscus tertius. The sequence goes on along the minus strand of CAKAOH010040732.1, from coordinate 28,907 downwards.
AAGTCATGTGTAGTGCCTCATTTCAAAACTGACCCTAAGCCTAGCTGTAGACCTAAAAGTTACAGGGAACCTGACACAGGCCTGCATGCAGAAAACATAAATTACTATGGTTGTGAAACCCATGAACACACCTTTCCTCAGCTTTCCCTAGATTTCCAAAACCTTGGGGAGTCCTTGGGTAGATTAGACCCTGTGATAGAGGAAACAGACCAAAACTTCAACTGCAGAACCAACTCAAACTTTGACCAACCTATAAATCCAGCCAAAGCCAGAGTAGGAGAACAGATTAGTTTTCTCAAAATAAAATGTCAGGACTCCAAATACACCAATCAGCATTCAGACATGGTCCAAACCCACACTGACCTTCAGGAAGTTAGTTGGTTAACCTCAACTGTTTGCAGCCAAGAAGTCAAGATTGGCCTCAGAAAAGATGTCTATCCAGACACCCACCCGAATCACGTCTCAGCAGGATACCACGGTGACCCCAGAAACCTGACCTCCAACAGACGCTTTTCTATACCTGAATCCCGGATCCTGCTTCTCCAGGACTCCTATCATACTGATGATTTATTATTACGCTACAGTCCAGATCTTCATACACCTTCAGTCCCTTGTTTTAGAGGTGCTAGCCATGAAACTCTACTCCATCAACAGCTAGCTTCTCGGTCACCATGTCGTGCTGGTGCAAGTGGTAGACCACTTACTTACCCTAACAATCAAGGGGGAATTTGGGGAAGCATTGACACAACCGTAACACAGTCTGATTCACCCAGTAATCACTCAGGTAAAGTGTTCTTGCAGACCAATCTTTAAAGAAAAGTATGTCCATCAGGTCATAGTTGATTATGATAATTCCACATTCAATCTGTTCAGATTTGTAATATTGTAAATATAGAGACAATATTTCCCACCAAATAATAAAGATTTTATGTTGCCTTTGCCAAAGGTCGTCATGACATACGATACGATACGATACGATACAGTATGATACGATATGATACGATATGATACGATACGATACGATATGATACGATACGATACGACACCATCAGCTGCTTCCACAGCAGCAACATAATTTCTGTCGGCTTTAGTAAAGCCATTGGTGCTGTTAATTGCCATTGCAGACAGAACTTTAACAGACCTTTCACTTGTCAGAGCGCATTCTTTAACTGCTCTGAGAATATGCACGCATCCCTGAGGTATTTGCTTAGATAACGGTCTGAGTCACATACATATTGGGGGGATTTAATGTCATATGTCAGAACATTTGGTTAAGGTTACAGTAATTTAAGGGGTAACGTGCTGTTACATAAAACCATAAAAGAGGCATGTTCTCTCATTGATGTCAATCTTTCATTAAATCCTCCATCGTATGAAGAATGAAGGTTACCTCCATTCATGTTCAGAGTTTCTTGTCAACCAAATAAAATCTAGAAAATATATGAGTTGAACATTTAAATTAGTTATTTGACTTTGGTTTGGTTTACCCTTTCAATTCCAATTCCAAAGATGGACCTAATCTATTTCTTAGCAATTTAATGCTGTTAAAATGTTCCATATTGGCCTCCTTCACAAGTCTATTCTAGGCGACAAATGATTTTCACAGTGATGGTTGAAATGTCACGGCTGTTTCACAGACTGTTTACGATATATAAATCCACATAAGCTGTCAGGTCAGGTGTCGGCCACTTGGGGATTTTCACGTCTAACTCCTTAATACAGGATAAAGAGCCCCATTCCACAGAATCATTCCCATGAGTCCTTTCTGCTCTGCACTTTGCCTGGCTTATTATCACTCCTCCTGATGTGCAGCACTCTCTTCCACCTATCCTTTCTTTCCTTCCTTCCTTCCTTCCTCCCTCCCTCCCTCCCTCCTGCCCTCATGGTCATCTAGGAGAGTGTTCCGCCGAGACCTCCCCTCCCCAAGTCCTATTACCCTTTGGAGCCCTCCCCTACCTTCCCTCCCTCCATCCCTCCCCTGCCCTTTGACAGCACCGCCTGGCTACGCAGCTTGGGCATCGATGATGGTTACCTTGATGGTGAAGATTCTCACATCAGAAAGGTATTTGGGTGTTTCTGCCCCTGTCCTGCCCCTCGCTTCACCCGGTCCTAATTGTCGTCCAATGTCATCTTTTAAAAACATCATTCTTAACCGTTCTTCCTCTTCTAAACCTCCACTTGTTCAAGCACTCTCCCATTGCTTCTGATTATTCCTCTGTGTCTTCATATCAGCCTGTCTTTGACCTCCCAAAGCACTTGTTCCATAAGTGGTTGCTCTTCCTTTGCTCTTTTAAATGCCTCTGCCACTAAAAGCCATGTCAGCTGCATGCTGTAACAGGATGTGTACTTTTTATTTTTTAGTAAACGCTGTACATTTCAGTTCAAAATGCACTGCAGGCACTTTGGTACAGAGACCCTCTTTTGCCAAGGATGAGCAGCACTTAGCACTTCTGCTTCCCGTTGTTGAGTTCTCTATAGCCACAGAGCATCTGTCAAACTCTCCATGTGCTTAGTTTTGTAGTGTCTGGTGGGGGATGTAGTCATTCTAGTTAGTACATGGTCACACCAGGAAGCAGCACAGTGAAAGCCATTCATGCATTCTCATGATATAGGTATAGGAAGCATCGTAGTGACCGCTTTCCCTCTTGGTATCTAACTGAACAATGAGTGGATATAGTTAATTCAAGGCAACTCATTTTGTACCATCCAGTCCTGTCCCATGACCGGCTACAAACCATGTGTGAGGACTAGCCCCTATAGGCAGGGAGCATCGACCCTTGTAGGTGTGGTTGAGTGGAGCTTCCTGCCTTCACAAGGCCAGGTGTGGATGATTAGAGTCTCTTTGTCTGACTCCTGGTAGATGTGTGGCAGGTCAACACTGTTTGTGCAGATTTGTAGTGCAGCTGTTTCCTGAGCCGTCCAGATTCATGCTCTGTAACGGCATATTGAATTAAAGGGAAACAATTATGGAAATGTATAACCTAAAAAAAGGAGAGGGCAATCATAAATTACCCGCCACGTGCTGAGCACACTATGAACTCTTTCACTACACCGCAACCATCACTGCAAATAGATAATGTATGGAACTGTAAAAAGTGACTATCACCCTTTTGGGCCAACCACACTGCATGCGGAGAGAGGGGAAATACCACGACTAGTCTACTCCCCCCGCAGGTCTCCCAATGCCTGGAAGAACAGAAACAAAAATACGATGTAATGTGAATCAGTTGGTTCTGGTTTACAAAGAGTTATTTTAAGTTACAACCACCACAATGCAACAGTCAGACTTAGATGTATCCAAATTAACAAAGGGGCAGCTGGACACAGTCTCAGTTTAAGCCCATGTAAAACAATCAATGGCCACATTTATCAGGCTTCGGTGTTAAATATGTCTAGGCAAAGCAGCAGTCTAGCTTCAATCCTAATCTTCGGACACACCAGGAACGACAGGAGCGCGTGGTGGCTGCGTTACTTGTTGTTTTTTATTTTGGCGTCCGTGTTAACATGTTAGAGCAGCCACACTACTGCACCTCTCACGTGCATGTCAGCTGCATCTCTTCTAGAGAATAGACGTCTCACCTATTTTTGACGCGTGCCGCACGTGGTTCACAGCAACAACAGACACTGAAAGGGATCTATTGACTGTATATTAACATCATACCCACTACATTACTACAGTTTTGATGTCTATCTGTAGAATATGTTACGGAGAGGAAAAAAAGTAAAGAATTATTTTTAAATCAACACTTCCTGCTTTCATTTCAAAATAAAAGCCCTCAAGTGTTTTTTCTATGGACAGAATTCCTTAATTTGTTAACACAAGGCTTTTATTCTGAAATATGAGCAGTCTGTGTTGTAGAACATGCAGTGACTTAGAGAGCTAAAATAAATATAAATGATATTTATAATGAAATGAAATGTCCGTTAAAAGGCAAACTCTATGTAGAAAGAAAGGGCTGACAGCAGCAGCTGCAGCAGCAGAAACGCAGCAGAAAGCTGAAATGCAGCTGGTGTGAACGCCCGATGCGTGAGTCACGCATCCACCACGTCACGCTGCTGCCGCGCGCTCCAGACGTTCTTGGTGTGTCTGGGGCTTTACTCCTCAGGGCCCTACTTCAGCGCAATCACTGGCTCTGCTGTTGCTCAACCGGGGGAGAGGCAAAAGGCTGAATCTTTCCCTTTTCAGTATGGGGGTTACAGTGCATCAATCTGGACGGCTCAGGACACAGCTGCACTATAGATCTGCACAAACAGTATTGACCTGCCACACATCTACCAGGAGTCAGACAAAGAGACTCTAATCACCCACACATGGCCTTATGAAGTTCAGAAAGCTCCACTCAATCACACCTACAAGGGGCGGTGCTCCCTCCCTATAGGTGCTGGCCCTCACACATGTTTTTTTCTCTTTTGTGGAGTAGTTTACAGTCTAGGAGAAATAAGAGTCGATTTTGGACTCTCAGACACTTTTTGTTCCCTCAAGGTTGGCACTGTCAAGACGGTTTTGCAACTGGTCAACAGATAGTTTTGGTGTGAAATTTCACTGTCGTACATGCTGGTGTGATCAAGCCCTTACCGTGACTGCAAGTGATGTATTGCTTCTGTCATGACAGGTATAACAGGCGTGTTAGCATAATGCCCTCATCACTATACTGTACAAAGTAATGCATTATCTAATGCATTCTGAATTCTGAATTTTTTCACCACCTTCAGGTTTAACGTTGATACATGACAAATAATACCAGTTTTTCCGCCTTGCAGCCCAAGTTTGGAGAACAGAACAATATCAGTGACGTGCAGGACCAGGGCCAGGACAGGCAATCCACCATGAATAAAGGTACAATAACCTCTAAGCTGATGTTTCCATGTAATAATGCTCCTAAACTGATCAGCCGATGATCATAATCTAGCAATTAACTCTTGGGTTGGTAGACAGAACCTCCTGGAGCACTGGATTACGCTGAGGTGTGATTGTATCATTAAATCAAGTGAGACAGGATATGAATACATTACCTCATTGTGTTGGCTTTAAGCATTCAGCTACCTCTTCTTTCCCATGGGTTTGAACTTATCTGTTGTGTCCCTTGCCAGTCGGCATTGTCCCTCCTAGAACGAAGTCCCCCACCGACGAATCACACATCAGCTCGGCTGGAGTTTCCCGCCATAACGGCAGAGTGCCTAATGGAATCTCTAGGGTATGTCAACCTAAACTACATGTACAGTACATAATGTCCAAATGTCTATCTAAAGTACAGCATGTGATATAGATAGTGGTTTGAAAACTTAGATAAGTGTCCCCTTGTGTTGCTATTAGCAGGGTTTTGCCAACACAATAACACTTGATCGCTTGTGCTCAGGTACTTCACAGTATTTTCACACAACCATACTACATTCTGATTACCACCAACTTAGCACCTTAATCAGAAGCATACCTGACAACACATCTTCAAATAACTGAGTGGGCTGAGAAGTTGTGATTTCATTCAACAAATCAAAGAATGACATGGAGGAGGTCCTGCCTAAATATATGCTGTTTTTGAATATGACTATTTATTCATAATTAATGCTTGCTTTCCAGTCTTAATGGCCTCATAAGTGTAAGCCATGCTTCTAACTCTCATAATTAAAGTTATTTGATATCTCAAGATAACAATTTGATTCTCCTTTTAAGGTCTTAATATACATTTCAATTAATTTTTACATAGCATCAAATCATAACAGAAGTTATCTCAAGACGCTTTTCATATAGAACATGTCTAGACCATGCTCTATAGTTTTGAGACCCAACAAGAGATCCCCCATGAGCATGCACTAGGTGCGACAGTGGCGAACAGTACAGTACAGCTATAATAGTAAGACAAATAGTACTAATAACAATAATCAATAGTGGGGGATATAAAAATATAGAACAGCGTAATTCTAAACATAATTGTTAACTCAAAAAGGTTAAACATTTTATTGTTTTATATAATTTGGCCTCATGGAAGCACAGAGGATTGAACCTGTAGGAACTCCACATGTCATGTTGGTTTGCCAAGTGAGACAACCTAGCTTCTGTCTTTGACATACTGTAGGACTTGAACCTCTTTCTCTCACAGTCCAACTCAGTTGTTGCTGTCTATTTAGTAGTACACATCTCTGTCGCAGGAGCGTCCAAAGAGCGCTGTGTTTCCTGCAGAGCTGAAGTCAAAGATGAGTGTGGAGGAGCAGAACGAGCGAATCCGACGCAACCAGAGCAGCTCTGTGAGGGACAAGAGGCGGAGTCTAAACCTCTCAGGTGGCCAGTCTCCAGCCAACTACAGAGTGGTATGATCAACCATGTGATGATCCTTGTCAAACAATACAAAGGTGCCAGTAGTAGGCAGTAGCGTAAAACCTAACCAGTACTTCCAGGTGGGTAGTGTAGTCCAACAATTTGTTAGTGTTTGGAAGTGGAAAGCCACTGAGCAATAAGAACTGTGTGTCAGGGTACTATAGCAGGTGAAGGGATAGTGCAAACTAGGCTATGTACCAGACATATAATTCACTTTTAACAGATGTCAACAGCATTTAGATGTCTGCATTTGTTGTGTTTTTGTTCCCAGTAACTTGACCTGTCATCTGAATGACATTTGCCTCAAAACTTGCATCTCAGAGTCAGAGTTGTTAATCAAATTATAAAACACAGAAAATGTACACACCCTGATGGAATTAGTGCAACCTACTCTTTCCATTTCTGTCAGTATTCAGTGTCCATAAATCCACTTAGAAATCATACAAAAAGGCACTCCTTACAACCGCATGTCTTGTCTAGACATGTTCCTCAAAGTATCAAAGTAATACAGGTGATTGTTTTCTGTACATCCATAGTTACAATGCATCATTTGATCTTATATATAGTTTTAGTTTTCTGAACAGGTTATTCATCAGTCTGTGTGCGTGTGTGGACAGATTCGTAGGCGGCTGACAGCTCATGAAATTGACATTAAAGACTTGGAGGCGGCGGTTCGAGGCCCGGGAATGGAGTCACCGCGGGAAGAAATCGCTCGCCTGAGAGGGTTTAAGTCTGAAGGAGAACCCTTCGACCTGGACATCAGCAAAGAGGTGAGCTCAGTCAGCTGATGCATCACTCCCTTTAGTTACTCTTTCTCTCATTCTGTTCATGGTTGTGAGACATTTTCTCACATCATGCATTAGGGCTGCGCGATATGAGGGAAATATGCAATAACGTCATTGAATATTGCGATAAGGATATTACTTGTGATGACTAAACAGATGTTAAAGTGTACTCAGTCCTGCCTTTCTGTTGTTTTTAGTACACTGCTAAAATACAACAAACTGCTTGTTGAATAAAAAAAAAAGAAAAAATGTAAGGAAATTATTTCCAACATTTGAACATTAAACTGAACACAAAAGGCACAGAGAACAGGGTTACTGCAGCATGACAGGTGGGAGTGTTAGTGGCAGAGTAAGGAACAACAGGATTGTTATTAATTATCAGATACTGTGACAATAGAT